>CAEFZX010010763.1:0-84106 GCA_903066825.1 Alfaro cultratus
AAAACCGTTTGAAGCGTATGAGAGGGCTCTTTGTTGTCTCCGACAGTATCGCGATTCATATCTGTAGCTCACTCACAGTAATAACAGCGATGAGAGAAAAATGGTGTGTGTGCAGGTCTGAAATTTTTCAAAAATACATGGAAGTGAACCTGGGAGAGCGTCAGTTACCCTGGCACATGATTTCACTCTGAAGCACCTTGACAGAGAACCATAAGTCCTAGCAAAATTTCGAAAACATTTTACCGGAGCAGGCACTCGTATCAATATCATGACCGAGTTTGATACCGATAGGGCGATATTTGTGGGCGTGACGGCGATTTCAAAATTAATTTGGGGTCAAAAATCCACACCGTTTCACACTCTAACGAAACGTCAGTTGGTGGCAGTTAGGCTCTGCGTTTCGGCAGTTGGAAATTTTGCTCGTTTTTCGCTTTTTACGTCGCCATCGTATGTCCGATTCCCAATAAAAATAATAGCTCCAATGCCGGGATCGAGCCGCACGTTTTGATACCACTTTTGTGGGTGGGCACGCAGCGGTACGAGCCGCAGTAACAGTAGTGGAAGAATAATAAATAATCTATAAATAAAGAGACGTTCTATTGGGTGTAGAATAATAGGTGCCTGTGTTGGAATGTGTTCTCATCTTTGCTTGTTTTTGAGTTGTTTTGTGTTGTGTGTTTCATGTTTCCTGATTTGCTTTGGAGGGTGCGGCTGCGGGTTCTGTACGTCTCTTTCTGTTTTGTGTGCATGTTGTGCTGCTGTTGTCCGCTGGGGGCATTGGGAGTGAGTTCGTGTGTGGGCAGCACTGTTCAAGAATCTGTAGAAGAAGTTGATAGCCTGAACGTTGAAACAATAAAGTGAGCGCTGCTATCTAAAGAAAAGAAGCGTGGTTCATTTTAAAATGACTACTGAACAAGACAACCCAACAGCCTGCCATGCAATGCATGGAGGCAGTTACTGACTAACTGCTCTCCTATGCATTGCTATGGGCAGGCCCCAACTAGTATAAAAGCATAAAGTACATATATATAAAAAACACATTATTTTAAAAACTTGTTTAGAAATAATGCTGATTTGTGATTTTCTGTGGCTCCCTCACCTCTCTGCATCTGTCCACGCCGCCCTCCTCACCCCTCCTCCAGCCCTTCCACGCGCCTCCTCTCTCTCTCTCTCTCTCTCTCTCTCTCTCTCTCTCTCTCTCTCTTTCACACACACACACACACACACACGCACACGATAGTTGTCATGGCGATGGAGTCGGCCCCGGCGTCGGCTCCGGGGGCTGTTGCCATGGAGATGCCCGCGCGAGGTGCGCTCCCGGTGGTGGAGGAGGACGAGGACTCGGGCGCCCCGGGGTCCGAGGAGAGGCTACAGCACCGCCGTAGAGGAGGCAGGCAGCGACGCGGGCTGCCGTTCAACCGGAGCGGCTACTACATGCTGATAGTGATCGGGCAGGTCGGCACGGAGCAGCAGCTGGACACCGCCAGAGCGCAGATAGAGCGGGGTGAGTACTGCTGGACCCGAACGGAGCTCTAAAGTCACTTTTGTTTTTTGTTTTTTTGCCATCTCGCATTCACTGCTGCGCTTTTAGGGATTAAAAGTCGAGAGGAAAGGTTTGGAGCTGGGAAACATCAGCGGGGGAGAAACGGTTTGACGCATTGAACAAGGATGGCAGTTGCTGCAGCATTGCACCATGGGACTAAAACAATCGTTTTCACCAAATGTGGTGCTATCATTCAAGCTACGAGCTACAAAATATACTTATTTCCTTGTAGGATTAGCTATACTGCCGGTTATAAAGAGTGACTTCACCGTATTATTATTATTATTATTATTATTATTATTATTATTATTATTATTATTATTATTATTATTATTTGAGAGAACTGTAAAGATATATTACCCAATTGTGTACTTCTTCCTCTTGCCAATGTACACAGACAAGAAAAACACAACTCCTTCTAAGAGTGTGTAGTGTTCAGTATTTCCAAAGTTTGTAGAAAGTGCACAAAAGAGGGGGAACATTTGTTTTATTTAGGTTGAGTACATCACAATGAGGCACAAAAATGATCTGTGTTCTGTCTATTTCAGCTCGTTTTAGAGGCTAGGAAGAGCTGCTAGCGATAATAAGTCACTGGGTATGAATTATTCAAGCTGTAGTCTGTAACATTCTTTTTCTTTACATATTTGTCGAAACTGTCACTATGTTGTTGCAATATGGGATGAGACAGACTCTGAAAAAATATATAAATTGAGCTCCTCCATCATCTCCCAGTGCTAGAAACAACCAATCACATTCACGAGGCGGGTCTTAGCGCTGTCAGTCACTCTCAGTGTGACGCTGCAGCTAGCAGATGCTGTTGTGAATGCTCAGGCTAGTTAGCAGGACCATGGTTTTCTTGTAACAGCATAGTGTTTCTCTGCCATTATTGAGCATCGAGTACACGATTCTAAGAGGAAGGTCTTAGAATCCATACAGTTCTAAGACCTTCCTCCTGTATGGATTTCATATCTGATTGGTCGTTTTTGGTCGGGAGCGGTACACATCGATTGACCTGGGGATAAACTTCAACAATGACATCTCGAAAGCCATTTTCAATCCATTTAGAGACCGTAGCCGTTGGCGAGATGGTGAGCTGCAGATCGATAAGACCTCGGAATTTTTGAAATACAATTTTTGTCTCATAATTTCGTCTCCACAGGGTTAAAGTACAATGATGATCCAAATTATCACAAAATTTGGTGAATTTGAACTGGGTGAAGCTAAAAGTATTTTTTTGAGATCATGTACTCCAACTAACGATTAATCAATCACTAAATTAGCCTACAATTATTTCGATAATCGATTCATCGTGATTAAGTCAACTAATCTACTCTCAGACCTACTCTGGATATTACAGAATGTTTGAACAAGAATCTTCTTCTTGTAAAGTCATCTTCACAGGGTTAAAGGAAGACATGCCACTTTGTCACAGACCTGTGTTCATCGCTGCTCCTCCTCACGAAGAACCGCAGCCGGCTTCACACAGCCTGACACCTGCTATAAGTTAACTGCATGGATTTTTAAACGCTTGCATTTCCAGGAAAACTCCTGTCAGCGATTTCCCGTGGAGCTGTTGTCACAGGCTACTTGTCCTCTGGTCCAGATTAGGGTGTAAGATGGCGGCGCAACGCCACACCGGCTCCCTCCATCCCCCCTGACCTCCGCATTGCTGTTTGGGCCCCTGGGAGCTGACGGATCAGCTCGTGTGTGGCAGGCTCACACCCACTCAGCTTATTAAAGCTGAAAACACCCTGTCTGGTGTTTTCAGAATGACTCAGTGTGTGTGTGAGCTGCTTTTACGTACACACTGCGTACGTAACAGTCTGCACAGATTTAGTTTGATTTCCGGGGATCCTCAAGCCTTCTGAAGCTAAAGTTTTCTGTGCAACATTGGCTTTTCCTCTTGACAGTCACATTATTTAAACAGAATCTCAAGGCTGTTTTGAATAGAAAAATTGGTTTCTGAATGGAAAATTGTGTCTGGATCGAATCGTGACGCTAAAAATTGGGAAAGATTTGCATCTCCAGTCAGAGGCCTGTTCAGATTCGTTGCATGACTGACTGCTATTAAAGTAAAGTAATTTTGAATTAGCTTTTTTAAAGTTGTTGGTAGCAATGGGCCTAAAATCTGAATAAATTACAGAGGTATGAATCTTTCTGCCTGATGTTATAGAGGTTCTTTGACTTTGGATCTTTTCCCTACTGTTTTAAATTTGGACACGTTTACAATAAAGATTAGTGAACTGGAATCTCCTAATGAGGTAGATTGGTTCTGGGTGTCTACTGGCTTTGCTCGTTCCAACCAATATGAAATCCATACAGCCATCTATTAGCCATCATAGACACACACTTATATCCAAGGGTAATTTAGAATAACTGATTAGCCTAGCATTATGCATTATGGGAGGAAACCCCAGTCTACAGCTGCGTTCACACTGCAGCATGAAGTGACCCGATTCTGATTTTTTTTTTAATGTAATTCGACCTGTATCTGATCATTTCATGACAGTCTGAACAGCACAGGTCGGATTCTTTTCGAATGCGACCCAGGCCACTTGGGTATCCGATACGAATCCGATTCAAATGCGACCTAAAGTCCAGGTCACATTCATCCGACCTGAATGTCACTGATCCTCGACAAACGTCACTATTCTGCGCCCTGATATGCGCAAGCGGGAAGAAAAACAACCATGGCGGACTATACTGAGGATTAAGTTGTTAATATGCTGGTTCTGGTCAGACAACAACTTCAAATACGTAAGCTATGCTCCATTGTTAGCGTCCATGTTTACTTCCGCAAACACTGATCACTTCTTCTTTTTATGGCAGGACGCTATTGCGCCCTCTACTGCGCATGCGGGACACCTTCAGGTTGTTTGCCCGTTCACACTGGAGATACAGGTCGCATATATTTGGAAGCGTGAACGGCCACGATTTGACAAAAAATCGGGTCACTTCAGGCTGAAGTGTGAACGCAGCCTATGATTCAGGTCCTGGAACTTCATTCTGCTAGACAATATTGCTAACAGCTCCCAGTTTTAAAAACAATCTCCTGTTGCCACAGTTACGAGTCATAGCAACTGTCCAAAAGTAAAAACAAAACAAAAAAAATTTAAGAGCTAAAGTCCTTCCAGTTTCACAGCATCCAAATAGGGACTATCTATCCAAACATGTAATGACTAAACAAATAAAAAAAATCTGAACAATGTACTCGCAGTCAAAGAAAATAATTAAAATGAAGCAAATAAAGTAGTCCAACTTTTTTGTTTTTTTTGCAGGAGAGGGATTTTATTGATTGTAGATCAATTAGATTTTTTTTTAAAGATGTTGCACATTTGTTGTATTAAAAGCATCTAGTTTTCAAATTTTTTTTCTCAGCTGAACAAATTTATTCCCCGTTATAAAAACAGAATTTGGGTCACTTTCCTTCAAACCGCTTGCTAATATTTAACCAAGTTTAACAAATTATATAAAAGCTGATTTTGGCATCAACCACCAGTGCTAGACGGATCAAATTTGGATTCGTATGAATCGCAGTTGGAACAAAAATGAGCCCCGGGCCGCACTTTGTAACCTGAAGTAACCTGAATTTTCAATACCATCTAAGCAGCTGCTGCAGTAGCACTCATTGAAAACCAGAAAGCACAATAAACAATAAATGATGTTTCCATTTTCTACTACACCCTACAAACCTTAGAAGTATTCCTCCTAAATTTGACCAAATCAGATCAGAAAATGTGAATTTCCTCCATTTTGCACACAGAGCGTCTCCACGGATCAGCTTTGGATGTAGAATGAGCTCTGTGGCTTTAAAGTTTGGAAGATGAAAGCTCCTCCATCAGCATATGTGCTGACATGAAACTGTGACTTTTCACACCTCGTTCTGCTTTGGCTGAAGGTGTTTTAAGACACACACTGCTACCCACAGACGAAAGATTTTATTTTTTTATTTCTTTACATCAAAGTGCAACTTTTCTATCCTAAAATAGGTCATATTTACATATTTTTGCCGTTGTCGGAGATCTGCAGAGTAGATCTGGATGAAATACGTCCGTCTCGGTGAACTTCTGAAGAATGTGTTGGTGTGGATTGATTAGAAACAGAGCCGTCTGATTGGTGGTTGTTCGTTGCTCTATTGCGTCTGATTTCTCATGTTGTGGCTGCTGATAGGCTGATATTTGTAATCAAATATGTATTCTTAGTAGGCGGAATATCAGGGTAATACTAAGAAAAAATACCCCCAAAACATAAAATTATGAGAATAAAGTGGTAATACTATAAGGATAAAATCGTACAAGAATAAAGATAAACTAATACGAGAACAAAGTCATATGACAATAAAGTTGAAATGGTACGGAAATAAAGTCGTGGCATCACAAGAATGAAGTTGTAATGTTACGAGAGTGAAGTTGAAATATTACAAGAATAAAGTAATATGAGAATAAAGTCAGTGTTACAACAGTAAAGTCATAATATTATGAGAATAAAGTGAAAATAATACAAGAATAAAAGAATAAAATTACATTACTAGGAGAATGAAGTCGTTCAATACTTCAGCGTTAGGGCTATGCTAACAATAATAAATAAAATTACAATAAAGTAATAGAATTATGAGAATAAGGTAAAAGTATAAGAATAAAGTCATAATAAAATGAAAGTAAAGTTGTTCTATGCTGCAGAGTATTAAGGCCATATTAAGAAAAAATAAATTACAATAATACGAGAGTCATACTATTACGAGAATGAAGTCGTATCAGATTAAATTTGAAACAATACAAGAATAAACTCACACAAGAATTAACTTGTGAATTAATATTGTGACTTTATTCTTGTGATTTAGTTTTATTTTTTTCATTTTCTTAGCATGGGGTCACAGTGTGAGAAATGTAATTTTCTCAGGTCTTTAATTAGGAAACTATTAACATTATAATTCGTGGCATTAAAGTATGTTGAAGGGCGAAAGAAGGAGGAAGGTGAATTAGCTGCAGCAACAGATGGTGAAGTGTGACCTCATGTACACAAAAACAACAAACCAAAGACAGCTTCTTTGATAACCTGCAAATGATTTTTGTTCAAGATCATTTAAAAAAAAATCCTAGAGATGTTTTTTGTTAATTATTATTATTATTTTCACATCTGCCCTTCAGTACTTCGTTTGACCTTAAAAGCTCTTTTCTTTTCCTTCCCTGCAGGAATTCGATCCTGGGACGTCAATTTGAAGTGCTGCGACCTTGACCAGCAGCTGCAGCTGTTTATAACTCGCCACTCGGCCCATTTTTCCTCCAAGGTCAGAGGTCAGTTGGATGTGCTCCCCCCTGTAAGCTGGGGAACTGGTGATGACTTGCTGGAAACCACTTAGTGCTGCTTTTTCTGGTGGATTCAGAAAGCAGCAAGAAATAAAATAAGACAACTTTAATAATGGGGTTCAGCAAGAAACCTAAGTTCTCAGGAAAAGTTGTTCTACCTTTTGAACTTTTCCACAAGTTTCCGTGGCAACCAAACATGTCAATGTGTTTTGTGGAGATTTTATGTGAGAAACCACGAGCTCAGAAACTACGTTTGGTTTTCATATAGTTTTACAAGTAAAAATAGAAATAGAAAATGCAAAACACTATTTGTGACTGAAGTTGAATATATATTTTTTTATTTTTCTGACTATATCAGAAATCTACATCAGAGTTCCCGTCTGCTGCTTTAAATTTGCGTCTAAGTATCAAATTTGAAATACGACATTGTTACATGATCTGAATTCAGACCATGTTTCTATTCCATTCCCTCATAAAATAAAAGAGAGCGACTTTAGATTAGAGATGCACTGATCCAATATTAACATCTGTTTCGGTTCCGATATTAATAAAAATTCTAGATCGGGTATTGATATTAATGTACCCGATCCGTAAGGACAGATCTATTCAGTCTAACTCTGAGCAGTGTCATGCTTTATCGTTTATTTATTTTTTTTTTACATTATATTTTGAATTCCTAATTTCACTTTCTGAACCACCTGAAAGAAGGTTTGTTGCAGTTTATTTTTAAGACCAAGGCAGTCAGACATTGTTTTTATCAGCTCCATCCTCTATTATTTATTTTACATGGACTGTTGTACTCTTAATTGCACTGACTGAACAAATGAAAATTGTGTTCTTGCATGTTTGACCCAGCTTGTGAAGCTGGTTGTGTATTTCACGGTGCTATACCGACGTATTTGAGTTATCAAATAAATTTTTAATTAAGTACAGTTATGTCTGTGTTTAAGAAAAAAAGAGTATTTTGAAGTCAATTCAGCATGGTTTTTCTGTACTGGATTGTTATTGACTGATACTGAAGCTCAGATATCAGTATCAGTATCGGAAGTGAAAAAAGTGGATTGGTGCAGTCCTGCTTTAAATCTATCCTACCAATACATTTGATTGGTTTTGCCTTGACTGTATTTTTTAAAATATTTGTGTTAAGAGTTTATTTTTATGTACTGGTGTTTGTGGGTTTTGGGACGACTTTTAAAGTTGCCGATATTTTAATAATATCATAATTCCTATGTAAACAGAAAACAATATTGATCACTAAGAGATTAGTTTATTGTTTGTAATATGCCAAATGTTGCTTTGCATTTATGTTAAGTACATATCTAAAACAACTTAAAAGAAATTTGACCTCTCGTCTTTTGACACCTTGAAATTGTCCCCTGTCTCTTTAAGAACCTCCCACCCATTCCGACACTCCCCTTTTAGCACGTCGTCACGACAACGCTTCTTCTTGTCGTCCCTGGATGCCATTTACGCTAGTCTTCCAGCAAACTTTTGAATACTTACTAACTAAAATTAAATTACATAAAGTGGGCTGAATGTAAACACGTTCTCCACTTTTCAAAAATTACTTCAACTTTTAAGTTATTTTTTTTCTTCATATTTGTGCACTACCATGTATTAAATCCTAATAAAACACATGGGCAAAGTGGGGAGGAAAAAAACAGTTCAAAGGACATTAACACTTTTGGTTGACCTGTGCAGATGTGTATTATATGCTGATTTGTGATTGGTGACTGATTGCCAGTCGTTGGACTGAAGGAAGGTCGATCTTTTTATTGTTATCCTGTTGGTTCAGGTGTGTTGCTAATTGTCTTGTGGAGCTTGTCGTCTCAGTTTTTTCACCTCACGTTATTTATGGGTGAGAAATTTATGTGGCAGGAAATTATCAGCTGGAGCGCTGGTTGTAATTAGACTTTATTATCTTTATACCTGGAGGCAGCGATAGAGAAAGTGATTATAAGAGTGTCATCACCCAGGTTTCTATATTTATTAGCACCATATGAGGTAAATGAAAAGGTGACGGCACACCTGGCTGGCCAACATATCCGAGCAGGAATGGTTTTAGTAAACTAGTTCAGCCTGCTAGCTCCCTTCCCATTGATCATGTATTTGCGCAAATTGGAATTATGAAAATAAAAATAAATAAAACTCACTTTTCGATAAAAATAATTTTGCGCTAGGATGAGGTGGTTTGTCGTCTGTATCGACATTAGTGTATTTCGGAAAGAAAGCTGCGATTTTCCACCAGTATCCAGATGTTACTACTGGTGGAAACGACAAAGAAAACAGGAAGTGGTAAGAGGATGATGGAGCGTCATGTTTTTTTAATGACCTATCATTACTTATCATAAATGTGATTTTTGATTGTGAATTGCAAAATTGTGTTATTTCCCACATTAGCAGAATATTGATAGAAATTGCGTACACTTCTAATGGAGATGCGGCTATTTTCTTGTAAAAAAACACCCCACAATTATTAGTTAAAAAAGCTAACAAATATGATGGAAAATGAAAGAAAATGTCACATTTTGATCCATTTTCACCATATTTCATAGTATTTTGACTGTGTTCATGTGTCATATCAAGTAGACAGCTGAATGAGCGCTGCAGTGTCTCTGGGTGTGTTCTCTGTGTCTACAGGATGGAATAACTCAAGGCTCAGAGAGCACTATGAAAATACTAAAGATGCTGAATCATCTGTCAGACAAGGGGTTCATGCGATCTTTCACACACACATACACACGCACGCACACACTCAGAGGCGTGACAACAGACTCAGGACTGATTGTAACTGCACTGGAAAGACATTGCTATGCAGAAGCTGCAGTAAGCACAAAATGACACAGCATTTTTTCACACATTTGTTAAGCTGGGTGAATTTTTACAACTTATCTCCTTCCAAAGGTCTTGAATTTCAAATATCAATAGTTCAGTTCAACCACATGATGATTATTTACCAACCAACACGAAGGAAGCTTGGCAACTAGGGCTGGCTTTCGATGAACATTTGTGGAAATCAAAAATTCAGCATTCACTTGATTTTCTCAAACATGGTAGATGTTTGTGAGCAATGTTATCTTGCAATCTTGCACATATGTTTTTCTCTTCTCCAGCTTTGTCAAATTTGGGGAAAATTTTCTTTTACAACATTGTACTTTTGATGCTGCGCTTCCATTGACCCTAAAATTGCACAAAAAGGACTTAAATTTGCTTAATACTGTAATAAAAAGAAACCTTGATAATATGTGGTGGTTTTTCCAGCCATATCAAAATTTGTGTATTTCTCAAAAATGGAATGGAAACACTTTTTTCGCATCTCGCTAGTCTTGCCAGTTTGCATATAGCAGGATTGAGCCAATAGGCAACGGCCTCTTTGGACAATGTGCAGTTGGCTCCACACCATCGGATAATTCATCAAACGCTGAGTTTGTCATTCGAACATATTGAATCCATTGCTCTTTTGTAAAAATCACTGACTACAGTTTCCCAAACTTCACCACTGAGGGCCTTGTTACTCCAACGCCGGACGGTAAGATGCTGACGTCTCTGATGGCTGACGATGAGTGCTGGTGCCGTGGCTGAAATATTAATCTCATCTCTAGTGTGAACTGAAGTGATGAACAAAGACATTAGCTTTCTTAATGTCTGTGGAAAAGATTTAGGGAAGTCAGAGGGGGTTTGTTGTATGTTTGAAAGTGGTGGTTCTCCTCAAACCTCCAAAATGTTTGACTCAATGTTTGGTTAAAACTAGAGATAGCCTAGTGTTAGCATTTATTGTGCTTAGCATGGCCAGCATTACTAAAATAGTAGTGGCTGTGTTTTCCCCTAGAAAATGTAGGCATTTATCTTAACTCTGATATTTCCAGAAGGTAATATAGGTAAACATTTCTGACTCCTGCCTGTCCTGAAACAGACATGTGAAAAGCTCCCAATGAGAGAACATATGGTAGCGTCTTTGCAGATCTCTGTTCAGTGTTTCTCTCTCACAGCCTGACTGTCCCACAGACGTTTCTCGAGAAGTCGTAGAAAATAGCTTCCCTTTGGTTAGCTGCCCTCTTTGAGCTTCCTCTGACTTCATTTCGGACACTTCCCTGATTCTGAAAATAGCCAATTTGGAGTCTTCTCCTCACTGTAACAGCTGTGTTACAGCGACTGGACTGTATAAAGAGTCCAGTCACACACCTGTCTAACTCCAAAAACCCACATCCTCTCTTCCTCCATAAGAGCCTGAACATACATGTTGTCCAACAGAAAGAATGAAAAAAGCAGACAGAAGTTTTCCTGCAAACATATAATCGGTGTCCTCCATCCTTTTTGTTTTCCTGTGGACTCCTCTGTGTAGAGATACACTCCCACTCTGCTCCCAGTCACAGTGACTCATGGCTACAGCAGCTGATTGTGTTCCTCTGCTTTCCTCAGTCAGAACCGCGTTAAATCTGGCAAAGTGTCGCTGAGTCGAACAGTGAAATCTGATATTTTTTCCCTCACCAGCTCTCACCAGTACAGCAGAGTATTAGGGGCAGACTGAGAGACTTTTTCTTTTTTTTAATTACAAGAATAAAGTCATATTAACACAATATTACCAGAAGAAAGTCGTAAAGTTACTAGAAAAAAAAGCTTTGATAGAGTTATTTAGATCTCTATCAAAGATCTAAATGACTTTGTTCAAACTACTGAACAAAGTACTTCAGTAGTTTGAACTACTTTGTTCAAACTACTGTGTCTATTTTGAAGAATCATTTCAAAGTTCTGCTATGGATAAATTTGATGCTGATTTGCTAAAAGATTAAATATGTCCCATTTGTTTAGGACTTATCGCACTATTACGATAAGTCCTAATTGTACAGTAAGTCATGTAGGACTTATTGTACAATTACTACTATTATTCTACTAACATTACAACTTTAATCGGGTAAAATTCAGAGTTTATTTTCGTGTCATTTCGACTTCATCATCATACAACTATTTTTTCTGGCATTTTTCTGACTCTATTCTTGTAATATTATTACTTTTTTATCCTCATATCATTATGACTTTTTTTCTGATCTCCTTACAATTAAGTTCTTGTAACAAATGTCTTATTCTCATATTGTTCCGATTTAATGCTCATCGTTTTATGACTTTGCTGTTCAACTTTATCCTCACTTTATGACTTTATTCTGGTATTGTGACGACTTCATTCTCATAAATGTGTTGTACAACTTTATTCTTCTGTCATGACTTTATTCTCATGATATTATGACTTTATTCTTCTAACTTATTTATTTTTCTCAACCTGGCCCTATTTTATTCTGTTCATGAAATGCATCCAAACTGAAATTGTTTTAAGTCTATATATCCATTATTACCTAACATCATTCTCTTTTGTTTTCAAGTTTACCAACAATTAGATGAAACTAACAGACATATGTGTTTGATGAAAAAGATGGGAATAATGTTGCCGCCTGATAATTTGCGAACAATTCAAATATATTAATTTCAGTTTTAAAACCATCTGCCTCCAGATTTCTATAATTGTCATTTCAAGAGCCTTTGTAAACAGATCTAATTCATATGGCGTTTAAAATCCAAAACATCTGTTCAAATCACAACATTCAGATCCAGTCACACACAGTTCAGTTTGACCCGGTAGAGTTGGAGTTAGCTGATCACATATTGCGTTTGGTGAAGAGTTGATTTTCCACTGAAGGAAGTTCAGCTGATTTTACCGACTGGTCCACTTTGCACCAAACCCTCGTCCCGAGCGAGCGTTCAATTACTATTCCCATGATGCTTTTCAGCAGGCTTACAGCCGACACATACAGCTCACTCTCTCTCCGCATATCTATGCTTACATGTTGAAGTTGGAATTGCTTGTAGCTGATGAGATAAGTGGCTTTCAAATGGTGAGATCAGGCTGTGTTTGGTCCCTGAAGGCAGCAGAACTAAATGACTCCTCATTGGACAGAGGTCTGACATTTTTATTCAACCAACCTCATCAGTTTCTCTCTCTCTCTCTCTAATTAAAGCAGAGTTTCTTCAAATGAGCTTCAACCGGTTTCTCGAAGAAAATCAGAATTGTCCGGTAAAATCCTGATTACCCGCCTTTTTATTATTATTTTTTTTTATTTCACCCCTTTAACAATCGTTTTAGAAGGTAATTATTTCGGACAGTTGTGGCATTTTATTCGTATCGGTCTCTGTCGCAGTGTATTCATTTGACGGTGATTGCCATGTTAGGAAAACTGGCACCGGGGCCCCAAAATTTCCCTGCAGGGATAATAAAATCCAATAACCGTGAGCCTCCTCCTGACAGATGTGATGAGGAGTCCAGAAAAATGTCGCTATGGCAACACGAAATGTGATTCACCTCACTCAGGATTTATTTCCTAAAAGGTTTTATTCATCTTCAGGCAAAAAGAAAAAGAAAAAAAAGTGAGCTACATGTTTGTGAAAGAGCTTTTGTCCAGAGTAGACAACATGAGTTTAACACTTTTGAATATGTAAGCAACAAACACAACAGTAACACTATGTACTGTGTGAAAACTATACAAGAGACAGTAATGCATTGTTAATGTTTGTACACCGTGTTCCAAATTATTATGCACGTGGTATTTTCTCAGATTTTCTTAAATGGTCAATGCAAATGATGGTCAGTATAATTGTCAAGTCATGAACTATTACAGAATAAATCAGATTTTACTGAACAAAGCTCCCCATGAGAACAGGATTTTTTTCAAAAATAAAAAACTCAAAATGCACTGTTCCAAATTATTATGCCTCAGATTACTCCAAAGATTCTCAATAGGGTCAGAGATCAGAGGAGGATGGTGACAACACCATGAGTTTCTCCCCTTTTATGCCCATAGCAGCCAATGACACAGTGGTATTCCTTGCAGCATTCATTGTCATGCATGAAGATGATTTTGCTACTGAAGGTACGGCTCTTCTTTTTGAACCATGAAAGAATACTTTGCTGAGGTAATTTTCATACTTTCAGGGACTCTGAAGGGGCCGACCAGCTCTCTCTCTCTCTCTCTCTCTCTCTCTCTCTCTCTCTCTCTCTCTCTCTCCCCATGATTTCAGCCCAAAGCATGACTCCACCACCTCTTTGCTGACGTCACAGCTGTGTTGGGATGTGGTGGCCATCCACCACCAATTCACTACTGCGTCCATCTGGACCATCCGGGGTTGCACAGCAGTCATCAGTGAACAAGTCTGTTTCAAAATTAATCTTCATGTCCGGCTGGGCCCACTGCGACCGATTCTGCTTGTGAGCTCTGGTTAGAGGTGGCCGAATAGTAGGCTCATGCACCGCAAGCCTCTGGAGGATCCTCCACCTTGAGGTTCCAGAGGCACCAGCAGCTTCAAATAAGTGTTTGCTGCTTTGTAAGGGCATTTTAACAGCTGCTCTCTTAATCCGATGAATTAGTCTAACAGAAACCTTCCTCATTATGTCTTTATCTGCACAAATCCATCTTTGTTCTGAATCAGCTACAAATCTCTTCACAGTACGACAATAACGCTTCAGTTTTCGTTAAATATCTAATGTTTTCATACGGCACTACACTATCTGATAATTTTCGTCAGCAGAGATCCTTTCTCTTTGAAACCTGTGGCCTGCTTAATAATGTGGAACATCCTTCTTAAGTAGATTTCCTTTAATTGCGCTCACCAGATAAACTAATGTTTCAACTTGCTTTAGTTTTGTGTAACCAGGTTGTTGTTTGTTGCTGAATTCTGCCCAGGTTCCTCCTGAAAACAAGATCTGGATCTCAATGAGGTTTTACATACAGGAATTTTAAAAAAGTTACATTTACTAAAATAGTTAGTTACTCAATCAGTTAATTTAATAAAAACAAACAAACAAACAAAAAAAAACTAATTCGGTTTGACAGTAGAGTTATGTGTACTAGTAGAACCAGCTCAACATGATCAAGTTAGTGGAGTTGTGTGAACTTAAGATGTACAGCTTGCACATGCTCACATTTTGAAGTTTTGAAAATGTGATTTTTATTTTATTTTTTTAATCAGGCAACGTTTTTGCAAAAGTATTTTCCCACCTAAATCCACTTATTGCATTTTTAAGGTGCATCTGTAAAAGATTAATCTGAACGCCACTTTATTCAACTCTGCTTTTCTAACAGATTACTCTTTTTTTACATTCTGCTTTTAAAAGACACGCCGTGGCGTCTCTGTCTGATTGGAGCGACCGCTGTCGATCCTTCCTGTCTAGCTCTGCAGATAGCTGAGGTGGAAGAAACCACGATGGAGACTCACAGTATTGATTATGTTTGATCACCCACCTGCCCCCCAGATCAATACCGCCACGCTGGAGGAAAATCCATCGGCCGCAGTGTAGAACTAGATAAGAGAATCTTGTTGCCGTTGGGGCGACAGAGAAGTGTTCATTGTGGGAAACCAGCAGCGTTGGCTCGGCTGGGTTTCAGAACCAGGTGACGGAGAGACAAACTAGACTTTCTCAGACTGGAGGCGACTTCTGCTGAACCTTTATGTAAATGTGAAGCAGCTGCTTTGTACTCTGCACATGGTCTTGCAACGGTGATGTCTTTTCTTGACTTAAAAGAAAAAAATAACGAAGTCAGACTAAACATCTTTCTGCCTATTATCACTCTTTCTGCTGCCATCACTTTCTATGCTAAGCTATTAGCTTCCATCTCTGCTGAGGCCATTGATTTGATATCTCTGTCAGCTTGTCCTTGGTATCTGTTGTTTCAGGTGTGTGTGCGTGTTGTTCTCTTAAAAGGCAGTTTAGATGAAATGTGGGTGAAGGCTTAAGAGGAATATTTTGTTTCACCAAGGTTATTTACAACCTGCATCGTGAGAGTTTTTAGCAGAGAAATTAGAGGCAGTCCTTTCTGAACAGAATTTCGATTTAAACTCTCTTGACATTTTTTCATTTAGGTTTTGTGATACTACTCAGAATCATTCAAACCGGGTAAATAATAAAATGATCTGTAGGTGTTTGATACGTCATGAAACAAGAGACGTTCCATCCAGTAAATAAATGCCAAACTCTTTGCAAAAACATGTTCCCCTCCTTGCCTGTGGGGGCGCTGCAAAAAACTTTGGACACTAAAAACTAAACATCAAGTCACATTTCATCAGTGTGGCCAGCATGTATTGACATTAAAAGGTTGCGCATGTAATCTTAAACCAGAAACTCAACACTCTTATTTATTCCTCTAACTTTTCTAGCGTCTCCGCGGTGCGTCCACATGGCGTTATTATTGCAAAGCAGCAGAAACAAATATAGCCAAAGTGCGCTGGCAGAGTTTATCGATCTCAGGTTTGAAATTCCTCTTGGAGTTTTCCACTGTGATCACTTTTCTTTTAATGACCACATTCAGTCAGAGTGATGACACTGCTGATCAGTGGAGCGAGCCACACAGAGAGAGAAATACAATCATCGCTTTCCTCTACAATAAGAATTGCCCTCCCCCTAGTGTAAAAAGCGTGTAATGCAGCAATGACTTCATATTCTCTTAGCTCTCCGTCTCTTTAGGCTGAAAAGCCGCGATCAGGCTGCCCACACAGGAGCGGGTGAGACTGGCCGTGGATTAGTGTCAGCGATTTACTCTGGTTAACCCGCCCACACTAATCTCACAGGTGTGTGTGTGTGTGTTTGGATTTAGCTCAGAGACGGTTTTTAAGACAGAACTACTGTACTTTTAGGTGTTAGCGTGTTGCCTGAAAGCAGGTGAATGAAAGAGAAGTAAAATGTGCTCATGTTTCTGAGTTTGCTTCTGATTTTAATGGTTTGTTTGTTCAGAGACCCTTTTTTCTATGCACATTTTAATAGATTTGTATTGTTCACCAGCTGCTAATCTTTTGAAAATGCCTTGCAGGGCAGATCCACATCAGTTCCTGTCAGAGCACGCTGAAAATCCAAATATAATCGGCTTGAATAAAAACTGCTGTTAGAGCTGCAGTACTGTATGTAAGTTACCAAAATATGTTTCACCCATGTTTGTTAGAAGTGTCACCATATCGTGACAGGTTATCTATGAGACAGATAACCTGCTAAAAAAAAAAAAAAGAGAAGAAGATCCCCATTTTCTTGTAGCTCCTTATAGAGCTACTATTACTGTCTGAAGAAATTACAGTAATGTGATTGGTCAAATCCAACCAATCAGAGCCCGGGGGAGGGTGTTAGTGCTGTCAATTATGCTAGCGTTAGGCTTCGTTGTGGTGAACCAGCTGCAGGTAGCAGACAGAACAGCAGAGTGTGTGAGCAGCACGTACACAAGGTTGATTGACAGTGCTAAGGCCGTCCTCCTGGCCTCTGATTGGCTCTTTCTAGTTAGCGCTGGGATTTTTCCACAGATTATCTGTCTTGTATTACACCGTCACGACATGGTGACAATTTAAACAAAAACCTAAAACAACATATAAATATTTTTTTATGGAAGTTACATACTGCAGCTTTAATATTTTACCACATGCAGTTAAGTTAGCATTTCAGTGCAGCGACTCCTTAGAGTTGTTCCTGAGCAGATTGGTGAATATTCCTGTTGGTTTGTGGTGAGAAGGGAGCTCTAAGCGTCCCAAAGGTCCCACAGCCTTTGAAGTGAAGCAGCATCACGTCCTTCCCTGCTTTGCTACTCTCCCTACACCGGGCCGCGGGGAGGCGAGGGCGGGAAGAGGGAGAGAATATGTGGGAATAAACTCAGAGCAATCGTTATGTTTGGAGCCTACACACACACACACACACACACACAGACAGGTTGATCGCAGTGAGATTGCTTAGTCATGAAAGACTATATGATCCGATCTCTAATAAAGAGCGATCGCGATGGCAGTTTTGTAAAAACTGAGCGCTCCTGACAGCAGCTATGTTGCATAAGCACAATCTTTCTAGAAGGCTTGCCAGGGTGATGATAAGTCATCCCAGAAACGATTGCGATAAGCGATAATATTGGTGTTTTGAGATCATTCTGAAATAATGCGATGATAATGGGGTAATAATGGAATTATAAGCCAGAACACTTAACATTTTACATTTTAAATATCCAAAGTTTGACACAACCGTGCACAATAAATAAATAAAGGAAATAAAAACCACACACAACTGAAACCATAATAAAATGGATTGTGAAGTGTTTGCAACAAAATTGTCCTTCAAAAAATATGAATCATCTTTTTAATATATGGTCCAATTTATTGGTTCGTTGATTATTGCGACAGACTTTCTTCTTCGTAGTTATAGTCATTTTCAGAAGTTGTTTTAAAAATAATTCATGCCCCTTTGAGCCTTTTTTGCATTTTGTCATTTTACAACGATGAGCTTCGATGGATTTAGTTGGTATTTATGTTATAGTGCATAAATATAATATGGTGGGAAAACGATATCCTTCTTTTTTTTAGTTTTTATTTTGTCCACTATTTGTGCACATATTTGCAAAACAGCTCAAGCTTCGTTGGATCAATAACAATAATAGTAACAGATTTAATTTTTATTATAACAAAATGCGGAGCTTCCAGAGAAGCACGAAAAGCTTCTCTGAACACTAACTTTAATGTCTTGCCACGGATTCTCAGTTGTGTTTAGGTCTGGACTTTGACTGGACCATTCTTTTTTTTTTCCTCCACCAGGGGACTTTTTGCGGGCTCTAGTGTCCCTCATTTTTTACAGTAGGCTGACAGGAATGGGGTAAGGAGAGGGGGGAAGACATGCAGTAAATGTCGACGGGTCCGGGAGTCGAACCTGCGACGGCCGCGTCGAGGACTCAAGGCCTCCAAATGTGGGTCGCGCTATCCCCTACGCCACTACAGCACGCCCTTACTGGGCCATTCTAACGCATAAATCTGGACCGTTTCGTCGCAGCTTGTGCCACAAATCAAGTAAAGTTTATTCGTACGCGAGACAATTCATGTTTTTCCTGTCAAACATTTTACAAGTATTGCATAAAAGAAACAAACTATAAAATAAATAAAGTTAAATCCAAATTTGAAATGAAGTGTTACTCTGCCGTGAAGGTCAGATTTACTGACCATTTCTCTCTCCGGCCTTTCAGCTTAGACTGTCCGCCATTAAAACATGCTCAGGCAGACGACTAAATGACTTCTGATTGGTTACACAGGATTTTTTGGGGGGTAGCAGTGTAAAAGGGGCTTATTTAAGAAGCAGACCATACTCTTCAAATGTGTATTTGGGGAAACAAAATAAAAACCATGTTTTATTTTCCCTCAACTTCACATAAATATTCAGTTAAGATACATTGCAGCCAACTGGAAGCAGTCGTGTTCTTAAAGAGCTCCTGGTTGATCTACATTGTCTGCGTTCGTTTGGTAAATAAAAAGCTTCGATGCTCAGGAACTTTCTCAATTCCTCTGATTAATTTTGGCTGTCAGCGATGCTTAAAGATCGCTGTGGCTCTACAGATTTATGGCGATTATGTAAGCGCTTCTTTTTAGCCGAATAAATAAATAATTCTTCACTTCAAAGATAAACATCAGTTACCTGCAGCCCGACCTCAGTGGCGTTTATGAACAGGAACATAGCGTGTTGTTTCCATGGCGCCCGCTGACGGTGAGAGAGAGAGGCCCTGGGGGTTTCGGGGTGTTGATTAAAGATTCACAATCACTGGTGGACCCAATTTGCTCCCTGTGTCAAGGGGATGTAGTGGTTATGGCTGTTGCTGTGGCGACCCTGGAGTGGGACGAGTCCCTGGAGGCCCTAGAGGTGTGAGAGATGAAAGGTTAAAGAGGCCTAAATTAGATTTAATCAAGGCGAAGTTAAAGTTGTTGGATGATGGGCAGGAGGGCATGGGAAGGTTTCATGGTATACAAACAGAGATATGATTGAAATCGGATCATTTATATCAATATACTCCATTTTTTATAATTCAAAAATGACATATCCATCTAATCATAGACTTCTCACAAGATTTATGAATCAAACAAGCAGTTTCTCCTGCTGCGGAGGATGAGATGGCCGCCATTGGTACGACAGCTGGCGGACATGTTTATGATTTTATGTTTATGAGCTTAATGTTGTTATGATTAGTAGAAAGAGGCTGTCAGCCTGTTAAAGGCTCCTCTTACAGTATGTACATAATATTCTGATACCTTTTGATACCCAGTTTGTGTGTCTTGTTTTTATCTCAATAGTGCTGACAGATTTGTGGCTTTTAGGTAAATAACGCTCCAGCATGCAGGGCCGGATTTACAAGGATGTGGGATCCCGAGTTACCGGTAGTTCGTTGTTTGTTTGTTTTGTTTGCAATGTTTTATTGCATGTTTTCAGATTTGTTATTTTTTAAAAAAAAATTAAATAATTTTTCCAAATATGTTAGAAAAACACAAACTTTCATAGAACTTACAGACTATGTCACATTTGACACAACTGTGATTTCAGCAGATTTGATGGCGTATAAAACGCTGATCAAGAGATTTTCTCTGAACTTTTCCCCTTTATTACAGCACAGGCCTACGATAATTTAGAGATGAGAATAAAGTAGAAAATAATCAATAAAAAGTGTATTTTTTCAATGAATAACATATTCGAAACCAGATATTTACATACACCAAAGACACAGACACATTTTTTTCTCACCGTGTGAAATTAAATCCGACCAAACTTATTGTTTTAGCTTAACTAGAATTACCGACAGGACTTCTATGTGCTTAGGACAATAATACAAATAATTTTGGAAATTATTTGGTGTATGTAAATGTCTGCTTTCAACTGTAACTAGAATTTACACCTCGCTCTTGATGAAGCTTTCTTCTCGACTATTCTAAAACGTTCCGTGGAAATCCAACCACTTGTTTTTAAGGCTGTTCTCTCCCAAACATCAACATAAAATCTGGTGTCGGTACGTCAGCGGGGTTCTGGGCACACCCTCTTCTCTTTCCACAAGTGCTCCGTCAGCTGTGCCGTGATTTATCTCCTCTTCCAATGCAGCCAGAGCAGCCTCATCAAGTATTCATGCAGCTGCAATTTCTGCTCTAAATGCATCGTTTTACATTTAAAAATTGGTGGGGGGGGAAAAAAAACAAAAAACTTTCTGCAAAGGGCAGAAATACGTCAATAAGTCTGAAGAAGATGAAATGCAGTACATGTTAAAAAGTATTCAGCCCCGCAGATGTTTTACTCTGTTGATTTTGCAAAAGCAATCACTAGAGACTAAATTGAAAACTAAACTCTATAAACTAATGACAATTAATAAAAAATATTCCACATGAAATGAGAGTTTGATCAAAAAAGACTCATTTTGCTGCGTACTCTTTAAGAGCACTGTATTTTTAGATTCTATTCTATTCTATTCTATTCTATTCTATTCTATATATTAGCAAACCAGGAAAGGTCAGGAGATGGATTTCCAGATTCCTCTGAGCCATCTTTTGTTTTAAGTTTTAAAGAGAGCGTCTACTTTAGAAACGCTCATCCCAAAAGATTAGCTCCATATCTTCAGCCAAGCTCTTAAGGTACTTACCTTCAAATTTGTGTCAGATATCTTACCGACTTCATATCTAATCAAACTGCCTTCTTGCTCATTCAAACTCTTATACGTACTGGTTCTGACTCAGCCTCAGTTTTATCATTTCAAAAGGTGATTTAAAAGTTTGTCCACTGGTGATTCTCTCACACGGATCTCAAAATTAACAAGAGGAGAAAACAATGTTTGGATTATACGAACATTTCCAAGTGAATGGTGGATTTTTGAGAGCGGTTTTATTTCCACGTCACCTCTGTTGAAGTGTGCAGTCCCTCCTGTAACATTTACTTTGCCTGTAGTTTGATTTCCATGTTGAAAAATTCTGAAGCAGAGATACTGCTACTTCTACGTCACAAACAATGGTCCAATGATAACACATGCTGCAATATGCAGACGCTCTGCCTGCGCCAATGAAGGTAACCCAAAGACCAAAGATAAAGAAGACTGTGATAGTATATGCTGTAACTCTAAGACAGTTTTCACTGTGTATTAATGCATATTATGGTGTATTTTGTTTTTAAACTATTCAAATAAGTAGCTATACCTGTTTTTAGAAGGGAGTTTTGAGTATTTTAGCTATTTGCGGCTAACTGTGGTTTGCAAATACTGTGGCTCCACTCAGCTACTTGTTGATGCTAATGGTTTTTTAATGTTTATTGTCTGATTGTACTCTGATTAGTATTTCTATGTCTGCTACATGTAATATAAATAGGATGTGTGAATATATGAGTTGGGTTGAACATAATTTACCAGCAGTATGCTTCATGCACTATGAAAACAGAAAGTCTTACCAAGTGTTTTTGGTGTAGATTTTAGTGTAAATATCTTACTACACTTGAAATAAGGCAAAACTGACTTAAAAGTAGCTTCTCAGCAAGATGTAGGAGCTTGTTTTCAGTAAATAATTTCTTAATACTGATGAAAAAGTTCTGGTTCCATTGGCAGACTATTTCACTTATAACATGGGAAAATGTTTTGGTATAAGTAAAATAGTCTGCTAATGGAGCCAGTACAAGCACAAAGCCAAATATTAAACAGTAAAGCACTTTAATGAACCTACACACACAAACACACACACATAGAAAAAGTCTCAATTAAGTAACCTACTGATGGACAAACCTCAAAATTTGAGAACCGCCAGTTGCTACAGGTCCACTAACATTTATCTCACTTTAATGGCACCATTGTTCTTTTTTATTCTCACTGCGAATCACCTCCTGCTGCCGAAATATTACTTCCTGTGATAAATGTGTCTCCGTCTTCCATATTGGAAGCAGGGAAGGAGAGATCTTCATCACCGAACGGCTCATCTGGACCGCTTAGAGCAAAGTGATTGAGCACAAGCCGGCACAGACGATATGACTGGGAATGTTAAAGGGCTTTCGTCCAATGACAGGCTACAGCCCTGGATCTTCAGTACTGCTAAATTCCTCCTGATACACATGAAGTCATCCTGTCAGACAAAAATCAGCTAATTCACTATTAGATAGCCTATATATTTTGTACTATAACATCTTGCATTTTCGGTTACTTGAAAAGAAATTGTAGTACTAACAGAATCGATCCACTCTGCTTTCCATTTACAATTAAAACACTGGGACTGCTGTGATAATCATAAAAAGTAAAAGGAAAAAAAGCCTAGAAAAAGCCTTACTTAAGTAATAATACTGAACAAATAAGGCAGTTCATTAATGCAAGCTTAACAAAAAAAGAAAACAAAAAAACCCCCCTAATTTTTAATTTGTTTTGTACATTCGGATCTGGTCTGCGTATTTGTTTTCTAGGCAGGGTTTTTTAAAGACTCATACTTAAAGATGCACTTTGACAAACCGTAAAAAGGAAAAAAGAAAAAAAGAGATTATTTGAAAAGGGATGAAAAACAGAACTTCTTCAAGTACAAAAATATAAGAACAAAAATAAATTTTGTCCTGGGCAAATATTTGGACTGCTTTAGTCTCCTGGCATGCCTGGGGGCCCAAAGGAAGTCTTGTGTAGAGGAGGAATGTACTTTGAAAGAAGCAAGAGTTTGCTTCAGGTCCCATGGTGAGATATTAAGCTTTTTAGAGACTTCTTTGTGGGTTTTGTGTTCTTATCTCAGGGCGAACTAGCTTAGACAGGTAGACCTGGGCATGCCAGAAGTTGTTTTGAATGTCCTTCACTGTAGGCTATTTCCATGACAACTGAATAGTAATTTCGACAAAATGTTCTTGAAATACATACAACTAACGGATCCAAAAATCTATTTCTCTGATTGCAACAGAGTTCCCATTACCATCCATATTAAAGAAATCAATCAGGCACCAACCTATTAGCACTTAGGCGTCACTATTGACCATCTGTTGTCTTAGAAACCCACATTGATCTGGTCTGTAAGATAAACAATGCAAAGTGTATGTATCTATGAACACTACTCCTCGCTTTGTGCCAAATCATTTGATTTGACTGTGGTTTATCACACACCCAGCACATCTACGACCTGAGACACCTCTCTCATAACCACACTGCTTTTGTGTTGACACTGTGTTTATGTTCACACACTCCACCAGCGAGAAGCTTTTGGTTTCCATTTCCCGGCTGCTAGTGGAACAAGTGAGGAAACGCTGCTTCTTCTGCCTCCTTGCACATTGTCTTGTCCTGTGCTTTCTAGCAAACGTTCCCTCTGCGCCCCACGGCATTGAGCGGGGCAAGGAGCTTGTGAGTGCTGTTGCTTTCCCTCGGTTAGCGGAACATAAAAATTTCATGTTCGGTTCAAGAGAGGGTTTCGTTGTAGCGATTATAACTGACTTGTTCTTTCAAAATCATTTCCACTTGATTGCAGACTTTGAGGCTTGATACCAACTGAATGGACCTCATGAATACCGCAACTTTCCACGGTCATGGTGAAATCTGGTCGGAAGTCAAATGCATGGTCATTTCACACCTTTCCCATTCTGCAGGTTTGTTTGTTTTGTGATTAAAATGCTCTGTCATCTACTTACGGTCTTGGATAAACTTTGCTATAATGCAAAGTAGTCAGTATACAACTTGTACAATGGCATAAATTTACTGTCCCCTCAAACTCCTCCTGCAGCCATGAAAATCTAATCTAATCTGCTGGCCACACAAACAATATTTTGTGTAGCCGCCATTATTGTCCAGCACTGCCCAAGAGAGAGTTACTCTTGGGCTCTTCACTAGGGCTTTACAGGCTGCCACTGGGATCCTCTTTAACTCCTCCATAACGACGTAGCAGAGCTGGTGGATGTTAGAGACGTTGTGCTCCTTCATTTTCTGTTTGAAAATCCCACAGGCACTCAATAGGGCTTAGGTCAGAGGACATGATTGGCCTCCAACACTTTAACCTTCAGTTTCTTTAGCAAGGTGGTGGTCATCTTGGAGGTGTGTTTGGGTTGGTCATCATGTTGGACTCCCTCACAGGGCTTTTCCACCATCGCGGACTGGAACCCTTTCCAGTTCTCAAACGTGTTGCATTTCCACCAGAATAAGGCTCCTGAACACCAAATCTGGTGCCATTCGGCCATACCTGGCTCTTCAGTGCGAACAGTCGCATATTCTGTTGTGTCACCATGCGCCTGTCAAACTGGGGACAAAGAAAAAATAAATACAGCAGCGGACAAAGACCACTGAGGCGCAAAGTGTCCTCCATCTTGCTACTATGCTCTTCTCCCGTGTTGTGCAATGTCCCCTGTTGATCATGCATGCATGGTTCCCAAGAGGAATGGAAATGGGTGGTGGCTCTCAACAAACAATGGCCTTTGGAGACATGTGAACCGAACCTGTTATAGAACAAGAGTTCTTACTATACAGCAAACTGTAGCTCCCCACAGTTTGCCCCCAAACTATGACGCTGCCACCACCAGGCTTGACAGTAGGCAAGACACACTCTTTGTACAATTCACCTGATCGCTGCTACACTTAATTCACACCATCTAAACCAAATATGTTTTTCTTGGTCTCATTTGACCATAAGACATGTTTCCAGTAATCCTTAGCCTTAGTCTGTTTTCTTTCACGAAACTTTTTGCAGGCTTTCTTGTGCATCATCTTTAGAAGAGACTTCATTCTGGGATGAAAGCCATGGAGACCAAATTGATCCAGTGTGAGGGGTATGGTTTAAGCATATACTACACCCCTGACTATCTGCTTAAACCATAAGCAGTCAACCTCTTCAGCAATGCTGGCAGCACTCATATGTATATTTTGAAGAAACAACCTCTATGACCATAAATACGGGCACTCAGCCACTTTGGTCGACCACGGCGAAGCCTGTTCTGGGTGGAAGCTGTCCTATTGAACTGCTGTATGGTCTTGGCCACCGTGCGTGCATACTGGCGCTAATCCATCTGTGCCTAAACTGCACTGTCATCATGCACTACTCCCCTGTAATCTCTTTGAGATGGTTCAGCTCTCCCCATGTGGACTAAAACATTTTGTTAGCCTCCTGTTACAAAATGCATTTACGCTTTTTGACACTTTGTACTTTTTAATTCCAACCCAGGACAGCTCATTGGAGAAGGGAAACCTTTTTATTGGGGCATTTCAGGTAAATCATTTTATGTGTTTATTGAGCAGTTTCCCACTTTGCTGTCTTTGATCCGTTGAAAGCGTAGTGCTGTTGTTCCTGTACAACAGACTGGCTTTGGATGTGTCTTTATGTGATCTCTTTGGTTGTCCAACAATACTGGGTAAAAGTTCCTTGTATGTTTTGTTTTCTGGTTTTAGCTAAATTGACCTGTTCATAGAAAAAGGGCAGGAAACTGCTACTTTGCAAGTTGTTGTTAGCTAACCAAAGAGTAAATGAGTTCATTGATACCACCAACCTTTTTAGCTGACTGTGAGAGTTGAAGAGCCAGAAGCCTTTAGTTCTGGACTCCATTGAGGAGGTGGGTGAGAGGAGAACATTAGCTAAGTTGAACACAATTATGATAACTCCTCTCACCCCCTTTATGAGACTATGGAGGCCTTAAGCATCTCCTTCATCAGCAGACTGATATGCCCATGGTGTAGGAAGGAAAGGTTTCACCGGCTATTCAGACTGTATAACACTTAGACCCAGTAATGTAGCATTGATAAATTGTTAAAATATCTGTACCACTCCCTACCACGACTGCCTTTGTTATCGCTCATCTTGGCATTGTGCAGCACCATAGTTTCTTAAGTTATTTCTTATACATTACTTTTCTAGGCACAACATCACAGCTTCTTTGTAAAGAACTACTTTTACACATGATGTTATTGGTGGTTCAAATGGAGCTAAAATTTTATCATGATATTTTGTGATACTATTGTGACAACAACAAAAGTGACAATAAGAAATATTTATTACTTTTCTCTTAGGAAACTGTATGCCACAGCAGTTGCAGCCCCACAGACCCAAGTTCTGCTCTAGAAAAACACTCAACTTGTAATTAGCTTCGTTAGATCACCAGTCACATAAAAAAGTATGATTTGTATCAGTAAACTCCAGAAGAGTAGTAAACATATTTTCAAATTCATTTGTATTCATTGGTACAGTTTTATTGAACAATGGAGAAAAATAGTAAAAACAGTAAAATCCTGACAATGCAGGTAGTTTTATGGGTTTTCGTCATTGATTGGAATTTATTATGCCAGCAATATATGAAACCTTGAGAAATTTATTATGATAAACAATACGTTAAATGTCCACCCCTACATGCTGAGTAGCTTTTAGTTATTCCATATTGTTTTCTATTAGGATTTGATTGATTGTTGTTTATTGCAATTTTGCTCTTTGGTGCTGTGACACATAAATTTCCACATGGTGGAATTAAAACGTATCAATCTCAGATCTATTTTCTAAGCCTACATCTCCCACAATGCTGTGCGGTTCTGGATCGGAGTTTGGTGAAATGATCAAAATTCTATTGTATTTTCTGTAGGTATCGATCACGTGTATCGCGATACATATATCTGTCGTAGTAGGAACACATCTCCTCTTTCTTAAAGGATCCTCAACTAGCAACCCTCCGATATTCATGACCTGATTTCCCTCCATTGCTTGAACACCACATGAGCTTCACTTCACCTAGAGGACGAGAGCAGAGGAAAGAAAGGAAAAGTGATGAATGCTTCCCTCCACTGTGGTTCATACATAATGAAGGCAGGAGTTCAATTATGCAAAGCTTTGATATTGATCCCACAGTTTGTCATCACTGCGTTCTGAGATGTAAGGAGAAGGATGAGGAAAATATTGAGGGAACGAACCGAACCTGCTGGGTGGAGAAAATAAAGGGATGGCACACACAAAAGTTTGACAAAAACCAATTCAGATCTGCATATAGTGCTTGGCAACAGATTTAGATTCTCTGTTTCCATAATTAGTTATTTTTTCACTCGTAACAATAGCCCCGGGGACGGTTTCGAGCTAAGCTACTTCACAGGGAAAGAAGAAAGGGAAATACTTCCCTTTGGAGACAAACAGGATGTGACATCAGGCCAAACCACATGAAGATATTTTAAAACGCCACTATCGCTTGTTAATCTAAGTGAAGTTATGAATTATTAAACATCAAGTAAATGTGCATGAGATAGCCCACCTCTTCCTGATTTGTCAAAGTTAATATATTTATTAACTTATTAATATAATTTATTATATTAATGCAGGATTATTTTTAATCTCATGTAAAACTGTGAATGAATGAGTCCTGGACGTGGTGTTTTCCTTGGAGAATAAATTATATTAATTTATTAATATAAATACCTGTATGATTTTTGTTTTAAATGTATTTTATGTTCTTTAAATTTGTTATTTACAGAGAACAACGACCTCCTTCACCCTGCTGTCCATAACCTTTTAGTTGTCTCCACATATGAACGAGACCTTTCACGGCTTCTCCTGATTGGTAGTTTAAGGTTAGTAGGTGGAGCCTCGAGGCATCAGCGTCCACTGAATGGACTCTGATCAGCTGACAGGATTCATTCAGGTCACAAAAGGGAGCAGAAAAATAGACGAAGTGTGTTTGTGTCTGAGCTCACAGGCGCTCCTGCATCGCCGGATACAACAGCGCAGCAGGTGGTGCCGCCGTACGCACATGACTCTGCTTTCACACTCACAAACACGCACACGCACATAAAGCTGTCAAAACAGCATTCAATTATAAATTAGATGCAGGACATCTTACTAAAGAAAATACACGCTAGTTTAAGATAACTGATCATCGTTTATCAATGTTATGTGGCAGGAAGAGGTAAAATTAATAAATATTTTAACACATCAATCACCTTAGTAGGATGTGAACAAGCTGAGAGAGGTTGAGGAGAAGTTCAGTGGGCTGCTGTACGTTGTCACACAGCATGATAGTAATTTGGCTCGTAAATATGTAATTAACGGGGTTGTGGGAGGACGTTTCCCGAACAGCGTGATAACGAAGCTTTCTTAGGTGAGACTAGAGCACCGATGTGAACATCTTCTTCTTGACCTGCCTTAAAAACAACCTCATGTAATGCTGGTCATCTGATGCGAACCGTTTTCATCGTGTTGGAATCTGGTCGAGTACAACTCCTCGTTGCAGGAGTTGTACTCAAAGTTGCTTTCATTTCAAGCCACATCAAGATTATGAATGTCCTCAAAGGACCGATAGTGGTCGAATGTATTGATGAAACTACCCATTAACAAGCTGTTACAATATTAATAAATAGCTGTCTCTGCATTTGAAGAGCACTTCTTACAACTAAATAATAAAATCTGCTGGGATTGCAGGCTCTTATTTAACTCTTCTTCTGACGTTTCTTACCTGGAGGCTAATGGTAACCCAGTGTTAGCTGATACTTACCTGAAACAGAAGCACAAACAGGTATTCGACCACAAAGCACTTATTAAATCTTCTTCAGCTTCTATTTTTCTTTTCTTGAATATTTTAGTGTAACTTAATTGTTTCTAAACTTTGGCACGGTTCACACGGAGCTGGTTTTCAGTGAAGCTGTAATATTTTCGTTGCGATCCAGCCTCTCTTTTATGCGTTATCTGTGATTGTGGTTTCTGACACCCACACTTTTTGAAACTCTGTCTGGGAGTGTAGCTTTTCGGTAACACCCCTTTCCATCCCTCCCCCTTTTGTATCAAAGCGTGCGTGCATTTTGACGATGCTAAAATCACAGCGCCTTATAGAGCCCTGGCATGACAACTGCAGCTGACTCAAGGTGTCTCGGCTGTGCCGTATAAACATGGAACTTTTCCCCAATAAATATGTGAAAATACCTGCAGTTTTCAGACATCAGTGTTGTAAGAAAAATCTTCAGTCTTTCTAAAAAAGTCCTTTAGGTGAATGTCAATATGACAACACTGCCCTCTGGTGGCAGGCTATTGTCACTGCGTGGTAGAAAGTGTGCATCTGGTGACTGCATGTTGTAAGAGCAGCTCCTTAGATTTGACAATTACAACTTTTAGTCTCTAGAAGGCCAAACAAATAGCTACAGTGGGCCTTGAATTTGAAACACATGCCTTCATGTGTAAAACATGTCTTCATAGAGCGGCCTTATCATCATCCATGTGTCTGTACCACCTTGTTGTTGGGTCTTTAGGGTAAATACTTACTCATCCTTAAACTATGATCGTGCAAAAATAATCATAGTGAAATAAATGTGATGGATAAATAAAAGGTGCTAAATGAGTGCATTGTGCTGTGTGGTATTTTCCACATTACAAATGTTTTTGTCACACTTTCAGATAATGAAAAATGACAAAGAGTAAACACTTTTCAGCAAATTCTTTGCTAAAGGGAAAAGTCCTATCAAAATCCACCAACACTGTGTGAAAAAGTAATTTCCCCCTTACGACTAAGGGCTGTAAGGGGGCAAAGGGTCTATTCTTGACCCTTTGCAACTATGTCACCTAATATTTGGTTGCTGAGAGACATGCACTGTTGGCAGTTAAACCAATATGACTTAAACAAAATTTGACCTTGTAATTTCACGCCTTGAAATTGGGAAATTGGGCTCCTTCTGAAACTCCGCCTTCAGGAAGTCATTACAACATGGCTCCTCTACTAACCCTTTAACAAAGTTAAAGGGTTTGCTACGTTAATTGCAAACATTGCAATTAGTAATGTTTGCTAAATGCTGCTGGCTAGTCTGAAGGAGCTGAATGGTTGTAGTCGCGGGGGAGGGCTGCTCTGTGAGGCAGAAGCTTAGAAACTGCATCTCTAAGGTGGAGTTAGGTCCAACCAGGCATTTTGGACAGCTGAATGGTTGCCATGGCGATTAAAGGTCTTCTCAAGCGTGCATGAAAGCATCAAGGTGACACTCTAGGTGTTTTTGATGGGGAATTACATTATAGCATGATGTAAAGCTAAAAAAGAAATCCATTTTACATAATTCTGCCTCTTTAAAATCATAATTGTGGGAATCATAATACTCTGAATGATTTTATACATTCTCCTTCAGTTCTGTCCTGTAGATAGCCTTGTTATCGTAGTCAGTGAATTTACTTTAATACATTAGCGAGCTGCTGAGTCACAGCAGCGGCAAGTGGACTTTTCTCCCAGAAATGTGAAACTTACATCTTTGGTCCCGTTTTACTTTAAACATCCACTAAAATACATTTTGCACCCCGTTCCTACTAAAGTGTATTTAGTGAATTATGAGAAAATACTACCCCGAAGTCCAGTTATTAATTATTAATTATCCAGTGTTAATATTCATGTGACACCACACAGTCCTCTTTCACTGCAGATTCAAGTTTATGTACTCACCGAGCAATTTGCTGCACTGCGTTCTGCTATAGTCAACGCTCGTTGCCGCTAATATTTTAATATTAACATGGCAGTGAGGACAGATGCACACGGAATAACGTCGTCTCGCATAAACACCACCACTCTGTGAGTCTCGTGCTTACAGCCCAGCAGTGAATGAGTTACTCCTGGTGCAGTGTGTGTGTTTGTGTGTGTGCGTGTGCTTAGCGCGCCCCTCCCTGGTCGCTCCGCACGCCGCTGCTTGCCTGCCTGCAGACGGATGTTGCCGCATCTCGGCGCGCTGCGCTCCACCACCACGCTGCGTTCTTCTCCAAATGTTGCCAAATCTCCTCCTCTGTCCTCCTGTCTCTACCCTGACACACATACACACACACTGTCTCTCTCTCTCTCTCTCTCTCTCTCTTTGTCTCTCTCTTTCCCTCTCTCTGTCTCCAACACACTCACACTCTGATAATCACACGTAACGGCGACATTTCTCTCCGGCTTCTACACACACACACAACTCTCCGCTGAAAGTGGCTCATCTTCATCTAGAACGGTACGTAGACACTGTTCCGCCTTTATTGTGACAGCTTCTCGTGTGGGATGATAGCTGCGTGTATTTTTGCAAATTTTCTTTTTGTTTTCGCTCAGGTTTCTCTCCCATTTTCTGCACACAGACATGACGTCTGTCCTCCCGGCACTGCGTATCAATCGGGTTTCTTTTCGCTTGTTTGTGTTGCGCAACATTCTCCAGCATCCAGGAGGCAGATTCTTTTACTTTTATGTGCAGTGGATATTTTTTTTTAATTTTTTTATTCCTCTCTCTTATATTGGATAGAGGAAATTGGGGCATGAGACAGCACAAAGTCGTTAAACAATAACCTCTCTTAAATCTAGCCTGACATAAGGACGGGCAAGTAAGGTTCAGCCAGCCAGAGGGATTTAGTCAGGTCGCGTCTTCATCCACTTAGTGCAGGTGATGGAGAAGCACAGTAATTAACCTATTTTTCCCTTATAAAAATACTGGATACCCCCGTATTCCATACCAAATGATGGAAGCTTTTAGTAAAGCACAACAGATTTTTTTAGTATAGCCATTTAAAAACAATGGAGTTTGATTCGAGTGCTTTTTTGTTTTATTCCATGACATGAATCCATCCAGCTGTATTCACTGTGAGCTAAACTAGATAAACTGTGAACAGACTAGAGATAACTAGAGTCGGCCCAAAGCGCAAGCAAACCTAGCTGCTTTCTTTGTTCCTCCAGGCCAGCAGGGGGAGCTCTCCCGGAGTGAAGGAGTTCTCAAACTCATGTCAAAACCTTGAATCTAGGAGTCACATTTTTGAAGATTGAGCCCTTTCTTTTTCAAAAAATCTTTTTAGAAAAAGTATTAAAACTATTACCATGGTTTTATGGTATTTACATACAATTTTAAGCAGCATATAACTGTCGCAATAAGCAAGAAATAAGTAGTCACATAATAAATTAAAATTAGCTCAATAATTTCCACTGTTATTATTTTGTTTTTGAAGATCAATTTTGTTTATATATTTTATTTATAGTTTCTTTTGTAAGTTGTTTTCATTTCCATGTCAATTTATTGTTTTTGGTTGTTGTATTTTATTTTAGATATTTAAAATGTCTTCCAGTTCCAGTGTAAAATGTTCTTTACACAATTAAAGAACTGAGAGGCTGAACTTGCATTATTATGCTGTTATCAATATATTGCTGGAAAATTGTCTCAAAACAACAACATTATCGTTTATCGCAATGATTATTGGGACAACATATCATTCCTGCTAATTAAATCTATTGATTATACTTAAATTATTCATTTATACAACCTAAAGGGCCGGGTGATGTGGCTTAAAGTTTCAGATTTTTTTCATACCAGATCCGATTTCCAATTTTAATGGAATTTTTCTTTGCTTCCATTCTAAAAAACAATTTCCAAATGACAGAAATTATTTTCAAAAAGGGGGGTTTATTTCAATCTTCTGAGTTGTATGACAAAGTATTAGGGCCAGGCAACGAGAATTATTTGTTAAATTGAGAGAAAAGAGTCTCAATATTAGTAGAATAAAGACGCAATTGAAAAGAAATCTTAAGATTAGAAGAAAAAAAAGTTGTTTTAATGAGGAAAAAAAGCTTCAATAAAGTTACCAGGAACTGATGAGACTAACTTATTTATGTAAATCTTTCTTTGAAATAGTCATTTGCAGAATTTTTTCAAAGTCCTGTATCTGATAATTTGATGCTAATGTGTTAAAACATGAAATACTATGTGTAAAACTCATTCCAGAGATTCTCAACATTCCTCATATTAATCTTTTTATTTTTCTCATACAAATTCTACTAAAAGTACAACTTTATCCTCCTGATATTACAACTCTATTCTGGTAATATGACTTTTTTTTTCTTAATAAAATAACGAAATCTGAGCTTGACCTGAACATCCCTCCACAGAGTTCACCTGAATTCAATCTACAAATAAAGTGAAGCTGTTAAACATGTTCGTCAAACAAAACTGCATCAGACATTACATTACACTACAGTAATGTAATGCTGACATTACTGGCCACATTTTCATTGACCATAAAATTGGGCAAAATTATAAAAATAAACTTGCTTAATGGAAACATGCCAATTCACGTTTTTTGATAAAAAGATTTTATCTTTAGTATGAGGTGGTTTTTTTTGGCCGTATCAAAATAGATGTATTTCGCAAAATTGCAATGGAGCAATTTTTTTTTTTCTGCATCACAAAAGTCACTTGATCTACAACCGGATGTTACTACTGGCAAAAACGACAAAGAAGACGACAGGAAATGGTATTAGGATGATGATTTGGTTTTTGGGGAGTGTGGGGGGGGTTTCGGGCAACGTGCAGCTGGTTCCATCAGAGGTCTCACAGCGTCACATAGTTCATAAGAAATTGTTGTTCGAATGTGTTGAATCCATAGTTCTTCTCTAAAATTGCAGACTACGATTTCCCCAAAACACTGCATACATAGTCGCTGCCAAGTAGGCGGGACTTGTCATTGCCTGCATAAAACGCTGATGTTTCTTCTGACTGCTGATAGATGGTGAGCGCTAGCGCTATTGCTGAATTATGACAACGGTATATCTAATTTAATTGTTTACATCCGTCGTTGCCATGATTTTTAATGACTTATCGCATAAACAGGCTTATTCACTTGTGATTTTAATTTCATTTCTTATTTAATGGAAACATCACAATTGTGAAATTGTGTTTTTTCAACATTAGCAGAATACAGCTAAAGATTTGCGCACATTTGCAATGGGAACTGAGCTATTATGAACTTTGGAAATCCAAGGAGTGAAAAATGTAATCTCCAAAAATAAAAAAAATTGATAATCGGCAAAGCAACCTACAGTCATCTGCTTAACGGACATGCTGTTGTGGGTTGGAATCAGTGTTATCTTAAAAAGCACGACGGAAAATATCTCCAAACAGCCTAATTAGTGTTAGGAAAGGTTCTTTCAGTTATTGCTGACTGGCAGTGAAAACTGGCCTTATCTGGTTTCTGATGGCTGTTGAAATTTACTGAAAATGGGGCCCCGCATATCAAAGCTCAGCCCAATGCCTAACGGGGGTAAGGCATTGGAGTGGCTCTGGAGATAACTCCCATCCAGGTGATGCAGATGAACTCATTGACTTCCTCCTCCTGCTGCCCCTCCCCTAGCTGATGTTTTTCTCTCTACCATTGCCATGGTTTCTATGCAGCACGCTGGCAACAGAACGACAAAGTCGCTCTCCCTGCGCTTGTTTTTATCCGGGGCAGGACGAATGACTGTGCAAATCCGGACCCGGGTGCAGCGCGAGACGACAGAGACGGTGTGTGTGTGGGAGTGTGAGGGTGGGAGGTATGTAATTTGGTTAAAACAAGTAAGCAGCCATCGTATGCACTCCAAAACAGATCACTGTTCTTCTGATGATTCATTCATGCTGAGGAGGATGCTGCTGTTGCACCATCCTCGTCTGTGATATGTGTGTGTGTGAGTATAGGGATGTCTGCAAGAGGACGATTGATGCCAAGCAAAGCTGCTATTTTTCCAGATTAGTCAGTGTTCCTCCTTCTGTGCATTTGAGCTACCGTCGTGTAATAAAGCTGCTCCGGTTTCCTTTGCAGGGTCTGCTGGTACCGAACTGTTCCAGTGACTCAGCAAAAGGTGCTTCGACCCAGACTCTGTGTGTTTGTTAGGGATCTAAATGAGCGTCTGTTTGTGTGCAGGATTATTTTTAATCTCATGTAAAACTGTGAATGAGTGAGTCCTGGACGTGGTGTTTTCCTTGGAGAAAATCTGTCTGTTGTTTTACATTCTGGCTAAAAAGAGACCAGAAAAAAATTGTCTTCCAACACAGAGGTCTAATTTTATTTAGTCAAGGATTAGGGGAGGTTTGGTATGAATTAAAAATGCAGATTTTTTATTTTTTGTCTGTCTCAGGAATCTCTATCCCAAAATGAGATTCAGTATGACAAACGTGAAGAAAAAAAAAACACACAAAAAAAAACGTTTGCATGGTATTATTGTAGTGAGCCGCTGCTATTCATGGGGGTCAGGGAACAAAACCGCCTGTAAATAGCTTAAAACCGCTGCAAATACTTGAGAGCTTCTCTAAGAACGCTCATAATTCTTAATAGTTCACACAATAAGCATACCTTAACCTAGTGGAAATGGTATTAGCTCTACCACAGAAGCTAACGTCTACAGTCTTCCTCATTTTCACTCTTGGAGTTCAGCCAATCAGTTACTGAACCGCGAATGGGCACAAAAATTTTGTCCACAAATTTATGAGATTAGCTTTCTGTTTTCAAAACAGGAAAGCATCAATTATTCAATTTCTGCTGCTGCTCAAGTGACATACTTAATATTACAGATATAATCATACCGACTGTGATATTTATTGACTGCTTTTTTGAGGACACAGCAGTTGTTACAGTACAGATGTTTTTTTTAGCTGCAGAGATTTAGTGGGATAAATTAGTCATTGTCAGCTGAAGCACTGGGTCGTTTTGAAATATAATTGCAGCAGATGTACAGAGTGCTAAAAAACTGAAGTAAAATATGGAATAAACACCAGCAGACCTATAAAATTTAAATAAACCTGCTTGTTGAAAACACTGACACCTCGAGTTAGCTGGCTAACTAGCTGGTTTAGCTAGCTCCTAACATCCTAACTTTCCTTAAATAAAATACAAAACATCAGATAAAAACAATACCGTAATAATGGTGATTTATAACCATTACCAGGACAGTAAAACGTAAATCTTTTGTTTCGTTTCATCCTCTCGTTTCCACTGTATTAGCGTTCCAAAGATGGAAACATGGAAGGGAATGTGCGGGCTAATCTCTGCTGCAGACTCCGCCCTTTCCAGAACTGCCTCTGCCATTTTATTAAAAAGACATTAAACCAAAGGAAAAAGTGTTAATGGAATCTGGCCCTACCTACATGTAACTATCTGGTGAATTTAGCATGAAGGTGTCTGCTTTAAGCTTGACACCCTATTCTATTTATAACTGACATTTATTTGGAAATAGGAAAGAATGTAACTCTTGAGCTATGCTGATAAAGTCCAATAATAAAGCTTTTTTTTTTTTTTTAAATCAAGTTAGTTGATGGCTCTGTTGCAATTGGATGGAAAAAGCCTCATTATGCCTAAGACATACATGTGGCAGCGTTTTCAGTATTCAGTATAGAAAGTATTGTGAGAAAAGTGAACAAAAGAGGCAAATGATGAGTTACAAAATACTCTCTCAAAAAATGTTCTTGCCAAATTTTCTGGCATTTAGTAAATAGGACTAATTTTGGTAATTCTAACTAAGCTAAAACATGAAAAGTTTGGTCTGATTTAATGTCAGACAGGGAGAAAAAAATGTCTTTTTATTTAAATATCTGGTTTCAACTGTATGTCAATGCATGATGAATTCCTTACTCACCATGGATTACTTCAAACACTCTTTGACATTATTGAAACTTTTTGTTTCACTTCTAAATTTCTCCAGTAATATTGTTTTCTTTTGTTTACTTGAACCTAATAGTTTTTATTGCCTCATCTGTTGCACTGAATGTATCGCTACATCCCTGTCTATGATCCAGCTTAAAAGTCGTGGTTATGGATGGAGTAAACATATTTAGCCGGACTGTTAAATTCTCTGAAGACTTGATGAGAGGGAAAAAATGTTTTTCAATATTGGTCTTTGTCTCATTTTTGACATTCTCTGAACTGCTAATTTGACTGGATCAAAGTAGAGTTTCCATAAAATATTTACGTTATTTGTGTTGCGTTTGCCATGGAAGATGAAAATAATATTAAAATGTGTGAAAAAGACAGTATTAAATCTAAAACTGAAAGAGGATAAAAGGGGCATTTTGTCACATCTTTCACTATATTTCTTAAACATTCAACAAAAGGCCCTGTTTATGCCAGTATGTTCACTAATGAGGCAAACATTTTGTTCTGACATGCTTCTAATTAAACTCAGTGTAATTGACAGTGCTACGTTGAGATGTTATGCTAAGTGATGTGCTTTGTTAACGACAGCACATGCTAGGGTTTTCATTAAATCACTGGCTGAGTCTTCTTCAAACATGGCCGCTGAAGCATCACCTGTTGGCAGGAGATGTTGCTGAGTCACTTTTCTTATGTGTTGCTGTGACCTGTTCTCACATCGCTCTGTGAAACCTCACTTTTTACTCAAATGAGTAACATTTAGCTCTCTGTAAAATAGAAAAAAAATCTCTACAGATGTGTTCTCAAATGACGTAAAAGTCTTGAAACGTTTTGTAAAGATAGTATTAACTGAAGGCCCTTCCTACCGTGCTGTAGACCCTAAAACAGTTTGCAGTCTTCTCTTATCTGTGTTTTAGTTTAGCTGGCAGCTTCATCACACGCTGATTGATTACCATAACAGGGCTCTCCTGCACTAACAGATTCTGCTCGTTGACCAACTAACACTGCAACCAACTCTTTGATTTTTGGATTAAATGATAGTTTGTCAAAATAAGATCGATGTTCCTCGGTGGGCATAATAAATCAGGTACTTATTGGGCCGTTTTATGTCATATAGAGCTATGTGTGTTATTGTAGTCTTTAATCGTCATCCATGCAATGCACCCCAATCCGGCATTATATCACGACTACTGACAAGTGAAGTGAATTACACCGATTGTCTTGTTGTCATGGCACCTTTTAGGGTGTTTTCCACGTGCGACATTTGTTACTTTGTCAGCTGGTGCGCTTCTCTTTCACTCTGCACCGTGTCTAACAAACCAAATTCTTTGAAAAGCCTGTTCCCTCTACTATGGTGGCCCTCCACCAAAAGACACTGAAGAAAACGACCAGAAAACTTCTGAAGAAGACACTGAGCGCAACTCCCTCTTTAACAAAATGTAAACAAAAATGTAGTGGCGTCAGATTTTAATGGTTGTAGGATTTCTCTTTTGACTTTGGCAAAATACCTTTAGTCCTTTCTCTTGCTAGCGCTAGACTATGTGTTGTTTTGGTTGTATTTTCCCAGAATGCCGTGTGCTGTAGTCTACCTCCTGCTTTTGCAGCGGTTTCCGGTCTGCATGCAGTCGCATGTGCATTCGAACCGCGCCGGAGTTCACTTCAACCAAACCGGCCTTTTTGGTCCGCATCTGAGTTCAATTACGCGTTCACACCTCCCCAAAATGAACCGGACTTTCTATGCAAGCGAACACGATTAAAGCATCTGCAACTTTCCTGAAAGTTGATGTTTTACTTGCAGGAAACAAAGGCAAGCATATGAATATGAGTAAGTTTGACTAGAGCCACACTGTGGTAGCTGGACGATTGTCTCAGGACATCCGCAGCAGGTTGTTCCTGATCTGCATCAATCAATCAACTTTATTTCTATGAAACCACTAGGGTAGCCAAAGTGCATTGGTCAGTCACTATCAAAAGTAGTTTCAAGAAGGAACAATAATTATCTGCTTTTCCTTTTCCCAGTTGATAATTCAAGACCTCGTCCACACAGAGACAATTGTAGGCGTACCTCCAAAGGGTTTTTATCGTTTTGGTATCTTGGGAGACCAGAGTGTATAAATTTGAAGACGCCGAGTTCTTGTTCTCTCTACTCTGCATGTGCCTCGCTCTCACAAACACCGAAATCTGTGCCATTTGGTGCTTCTTATGTCGTTCTCTGGCAGTGTTGCAGCGCCACAGATTGGCCAGGCAGACCCACTTCAACATTTTCTGCAACCTGTTGTTGCCTCATGCTCCCCACAATTAACTGAACTGCAGCAGGAGCTTTTTGTTGAAACCACAGGAGTTATAGCCTGTAAAATAGAACATGAAGTTGTGACAGATTGGCCGCCGTCCAGCTTTACATGCGTCTGAGGAAGTGATTTAGAGGAAATGAGGTGTTAATGACGAGCACAAGGTTTCCAGCACACACAGCACTTTTTACTATCCAACTGGTGAAGCCGCTGACCATTATAAAGACGTTGCCGCCCTCACGACTCTCCTAGGGCCACTTGTCATAGCTGGAGATTGCAGACCTCCTCGACTGTTCTCATTCTTCATTTGGTCGTCTCATTAAAGTCTTAGCCGACTTATGTCATGGGGTAAACACTTGAATGGGGCCATTAGACGGCTTGCCAATCTGTAAACCAGCCAGATTATGTAAATGCAGCACTTGGAATCTGCTTGAACCAGCATCTTTAATGCTCCAGACGTTACACTGATTTGCCGTAGAAAGAAGAAAAAAAAAAGTTACTGCTTTATTAGGTAACAAAGTTCTCTAATCAGCTTGTTTACTGCTAGGAGTACTACTGCCTCTGCTCACTGCACAAATATAATTACTCCACAGCTCTTCACATACAGACATAATAAGACTCTCTCCTCCCTTAAACCTGTCAGTTAAACCGAGGAGTCCGGAGGCCATTATCTGCACTCCACAGACCACGGAGCAGGGCCGACTTGTTGAAGGCAGACATCTAGCGGGAAGGTTGTGACTTTGATGGTGGCTTCCATGTTGCCACCAGACGCCGGGTTCCCTACCTGCTCAGTGCAGATAAGAGAATCACCTCAGCCAAACTGAGTTTCCAAACACTGGGAGCAGGTTACATTGTAAGAAGGACCAGGAGAACAAAAAACCTTTTAAGAAACAGACCTCTCCGAGTTGTCTGCTCAATGTCTCCAAGATGTTTACCTGCTATAAAACTCATTGTTTCTACCATAAGAAATAGTATACAGTTTTGTAAACAAGGTTCAGTTAAAAAAAAAGTTATGAACATCTTGCATGCAACAGAAAAACCTCTTGGCATCTTCTTACAGTTTAAGTTCAGATTGCGTGGACCAAGAGGCTAAAGCTAAGAGCGATTAGCTCGTTTGATAGACTAACCAAGACCAAAGCAAACTTCTGTGATCTCAAAAGGTAAAAACATCTCTTATCCATTATCAAAACAGCTACTTTGGAACAAAAGTAAAATTATGTAATGACACTGTACAGCTAATTATTACGCAATTATTGAATTCAGTGGCATCTTGAAAAGTATTTATTGATGTTCTCATGGCCACTACAGTGGACAAAAGTCAAAACAATCCCAATCTTTCTTTCTCTTTGGGTGTTTGCAAACATTATTACTTGTAAGCACAGGATAAATAATTGTTATCACAGTATTTTACTTTTTATGGTGAGGATAAAGGATACAGTAATTGTCCATCCCTATGTCATATTTTATGTTCCCATTAGTTGGCTGGTTGTTTACTTTTTGAAGGCATGTGGTTCTTTCTCATGAAGAATGGAAGATTACAAAAAAATTATAGAGTGACACTATTTTAGCAGTAATAATCAGGGGCAAAAGCTATTAGAAGTAGGCATTCAGCACACATTTAGAAAAAGCAAACCTTTCCTATTTAGCAAAACAGGAGACCACACTTGGTAGAAGTGTTAGTATCCTTATTGAAACTATGTACAATTAATAGGAAAACAGAAGTTTTGTTTTGTAAGAAAGCTTCTTTTTTCTTTTTCTTTTTTCTTTTTTTCTTTTTTTTTTTTTTTACAAAAGTTAAAGTAACTCTATCACAGGGCTACTCCTATGATGCTAATAATTAAATGGATAAAATGTGCTCATGCTGTACAGTGTGTTTACTACTTTCAGGACTCAAGAGCTTTACTCACCTTTCCAAATCCTTCTGAAGCATCAGAGTTTTGGTATGTAAGACGTTTCATTGCGGCTGTCGTAGGATTCAGCTTGGTCTCCAGCTCTCCAGCCTGAGGTTGTTGTTTTTTTTAGCATCCTTCAGCTTTTTCTGTTTGTAGAAATATCTCTGAATAAGGCTTTTGCCGCAACATTTGCTACTAAAAATGGTTGGAAGACCCCTCTTTCTGGACATACTCTCCATGTTAAGGTAGTTTTAAAGTTGCAGGGGGCTGGCGTACGCAACAAATCTTACTTAGCATATTAGCTTAACGATTTAACCATGTCTAGCTGCGACTCTTCACAAACTTTTAACTTTTGTCTAAAGTTTGAGGAAAATATTTTGGAATTAATCTTTCAAACTGGTTTTTGTAAATACTTAGCCCAGGAAAGAATGTAAAAAATAAAGTGATTTTATTTTTTATTTTTATGTTTTTTTTAGCTTAAGCTAGTACTGTAGACCACAACCACACAGATACAAAAAATTAGGCTTGGCTAGCCGGTCCAATCAATGCTAACATCTGTTTGACAAAATTTAAAAATAAGTAGATGTCTTTGTGTAGGTGTTTTCACATTTTTAGACATTTTATGTTGTTTTGAGAATGCCATCATTTCAATTCATTTTTCTTTGGGGTAATATGTCAGTCTATTCCTAAATCATCTATACGTTAGCATCCAAGGTGCTAAATGACCTAAGAAAGATATTTGTGTTATTGCGATATCTCTTAGCTAAAAGGTAAAGTTGTGTGCGAGTAGTGTTACTATCATGACTGGCAACCCTTTGTCTGCCTCTCACAGTCATTGTTGTGCTTTGATTGAATTTAGTCACAGAGAGAGTGAACTCTGATCCACGCAGGAAAAAAATATTACAACTATTTGAACAGTTGTCTTAATATTTAAGATAAACATAAAAAGACAGACTCTGTTTGGTTGATTATGTTCTCTGAGTAGCATTGTATCTACAAAGCCCTTATATATTTTTACTGTGCTGTGAAGCTGGACTGTTTCTGATGCAGCCTGGGGGGAAAAAACACTAATCTCAGCCATTTCACCTTTATTTGGACTGTGAGCTCTAGTGGAGTATTTCAGTGTTCTGAGCTGCTGATATTGCTACAGTGTTTCCTTCCCTTTAAGCCTTTAGTATATTACCAGATAGGCCCAGATTCAATATTCAGCTGAGCCGTCAGCAAGTTAAGGGCTAATGGAAGCATGCATTAATCACTCAAAGGTTTAATAACTAAAAAAAACCTCACTGAACACAAACCAAGGTATGGATTTGGTTGAAGTGAAATCAGATGCAGTTTGAATGCATATGTGAACGCCAAGCGGACCAGAGACAGCTCCAAAAGTAGGAAGCGGACTGTAAGCAGGGCATTCTGGGTAAATACAACCAAAGCAAAGGTTCGAGGCTAACGTTAGTGGGAGAAATAGCTACCAATCTTTTGCCAAAGACAAAAGAGAAATCCTACACCCGCTAAAATCTGATGCTACACCATTTTTGTTTACGTTTTGTGAAGAAGGAATTTGCGCTCATGTCCCTCTTCAGATGTTAATTTGTGGATTCCTTCAGAGGTTCTTGGAGCAGCGCCTCCACAGGCAAGGAGGGGAACAGATTTTTCAAAAGGTGACAGTGCATGGTTGGGGAAACTATTTGAAACAGAACCGCAGCAGCTGAAAACGTAACAAATGTCGCAACTTTGTTCCTCAGTCTACCGAACAATTACACTAACATGCAAATTAGTTACCATAAACAATGCCTTGCTGTTCCAAGATAACGTAAAAGCTGTCATAGTTAAATCAACGCGAGCCTCAACGTTGTCAAAGCAAGAAACAGACCATTACAGCTGAATATTTCTCCCTTAACATCAAAACTACGTCTCCTAATATCTTCGTTGAGTTTGTCTGAAAGCCCAGCGGTACGCAGGAAGGGCACAGAGAGAGCGGCTGCCGGAGCCAACGGTCCTGGGATTGGTCGACAACAATGGAGAGGGGAGAGGGGCGGTTCTGGCTCGGAGAATGCAGTAGTGAGCTGTCTTTGCAGTGTTTCTGCGTCTCCCTGTTTGTTCTGCTGCCTTTTTCCAGACACAGAGAGGGAGAAAAGATACGCATATGCAGAAAAAAATCAAAAATAAAATCCACACAGTGTTTGAATTCATGTAGAGCAGGACTGCTTTGTCAACTACTCCTCACCCCATCTACTCTAAACTGAGATCACTCTGTGTTTTTCAGAGGAAAAGATCCAGCCACGAAGTTGTGAAGCAGCTCTGTCACAGCCTGTGCGGCTTCTATCTCCTCTCCGTTCTGCATGACAAGCCCTCCGCTCTGCAGATGTTCCCTTTCCGTCTTCCTGACAGTGGAGAGACGGTTTCATTTTTGCAAGAGGCCCAGGTGTGCCCTCTGCACCTTCTGTGATTCCACATTCAGAGATGGTTAGGGAAACTATTTGTTTTCCCCAAAACTGCAAGGTGCGCAGCTGGCACATTGTGGGGGGCGAGGACGGTGAAACATTTCCATGTAGTCCCCCCAAAATTTGAGACACTAGGAAATGCAAAACCCAAGTAAAATTTTTGTTTATTCCTTTCATTTACTGGCTTAAAATGAACATATCGCATGACACAATGAGTAGTTTGAAGAAAACGTCTACCCCTTCCCTCAAAAGTCAACCATGTAGATTCATTTTTACACACAAAACATTGACAACAATAAATGACAAACTAAAAATCTGATTCAGAGAGAAATGTGCAGAAATAAAAACACCAAGCCCACAGAGAGAGCAGTCACACAGCCAGTTTGTGCTGAGTGCGGCCATATTGAGCCAAGATGAGGGAGGAGGGGGGCGATGCCTCGATGTCTGCCGCTGCTCCCTTTAGATGGTGCAGAGCGGCAGCTAATATTGATCTCTTCATCAGGAGTAATTCCCAAAGCCCCCAGCCCCCGCCGTATGCTTACAGGGATGTCGGTGTATCCACTGTCCCCGACACACCCACATCCAGTCCGACACATCCAGGTTTGGACGGGTTGATCCAAACCGATTTATTTTGTTTTTTGTTGTTGTTGTTTGTTTTTTTTTCATTTCACATTTACCGTTGACATTCCAGCACGCTGCTTTAAGAAAATCCATGCTTCAATAAACGTCGGTGACATTTGTAATCAGTAAACGGCCGTAGTGCGGCCTGCGCTGCTCATTGTGCACGGTAAGCAGTGCAGCTGGTCTGGAAAGCTGGAAGTGATTTATAATCAGAATTCTCGTTAAAACTGAAAGCCTTTGTTTGCATGGCTTCTTTTCAGAGGTAAACTGACAAATTGATATAAATCCGCAGACATCACAGCTTATTTTGCAACGGTGCTTCATTATTTTAACTACTAGAAGCTGCGGTATTGTGTGTTGACAATGTATCCCCATCTTATAGAACACAATCACTGACAAGTTGATCAGAACAAAGAAACTTTTTTTTTTTAAAGTATAAAAATGTAATTATTTTGAACGTATTGACTCCATATTGAAACATTCACGGTTGCAGCCCACTCACTGATGTTGTGGACACTCTTACTGTGTTAATGTAAAGTAGAGGTGGACGGATCAGTCCAAAATATTGGTAATACCAATACTAAGCCGGTATTGGATCGATACTGGAGTGCCAAGATTAATACTGTAGTTTCAGATCTTGAAATGTTATTGTATTTCTATACTGTAGTTTCTCAATTCTACCTCAAAAATTTGTTTTGACTAGCTCTTAAATGATGATAATAATCAGCACTTTATTTAGGAAAAATTAACAAAATCATGTTAATATGTCATTAAAGTATTTTGTAGATACATAGAGACTTTGTAGGTTTAAATTAAGCAAAGTAATTCAAAGGAAAAAACCCCCCACAAAATTCCTAATGGTCAAAAATTTGATGACATACCAAGATGTATCAGTATCTGTAAAGGCGATACAGACCCTGTATTTACTTAGTATTGCATTGATTCCAATGCAATACCGGTATTGCAGAAATCTACTCTTCAGCACTGTCATCATGTGATGCAGATATGAATTTTAGTCATCAGTTTATACAGTAATAGATGTTGTAATTCTCTGTAAACTGAGCTAGGGGAAGCACAGCGATTAGAAATAGAAATGGACTGAGAACACGCCCTGGAGGAATGCCACGTGTGATTTTTCGGCTGTAAGCAGCCTATCATTTCCGTTTTGGATGTTTTGTTTTAGTCTTTTGGATACACATGTTGTTTGAAGGAAAGTTAAAGAAGTTACGGATTAACTTCAATAATATAATTACCCTATGTCAGCAGATGTTTGGCACTGACAGAGAATGTTTTAAAAAGTCAGAACTACTGGAAAAGAAAGCGTTTTCTGACCTGACAAACTACAGCCGTGGCTGTCAGTACGTCTCAGGTTACTCTTTCCCTTGGAGACAAGCTTCCAGTGTGAGACCCACATATTCTGTCTAAAAGGAAAATGACAGCGCTGACTCCATCTTTTTTTCTGTTCCCAGTTAGCTACTACACAATCATTCAACATATTTCCATTAGAAAAGTCTTTTTCTGTCAAGAACATTCTCGTCCATCCTGTCTTCACAGTAGATGATAAGTTACTCTCTATGTAAAGTAGTGCCTTCATATCTCCAAAGGGTCCTTCGAGTAATAAAAGTGCATTTTATAATTGCTTACATGCAGTAAAAACAATGGAAAAGTCTGTTTGAAACTTGCTTACGTTTTTGTTATTTTTATTATTTATGATACATTTGTGTATCTAGAGGCATTTAGCCTTTGGCTCCAGCATGTTTCGTTGCAGCATGTTCAGCTGGTCAGAGGGTGAGCTACGGCTTTGCTTTGTGCCAGAGTTGATCAGCCCCTCTGCCTGCTTTTAGAATAAGTTATTACCAAGCAAACCAAGCCAGGAACATAAAGTTGCACCCCGAACGCCACCTAAAGCTGTAAATAAATAAAGGCCAATACGTCTCTCACAGGAGCTGCAGCCGACTAGAACCGAAGGAGAAAATAACATCCTGCCAGTTTATAAGCCTGCGGATTTTAAAGGGCAGCTTCTCCACATTTCTACTTATTTTCTCTCTCTCTCTTAAAGCGTCCGTCCACCGTTTTTAGGTCTCCCAACACTGAAGGATAGAATATGCTGTCCTTGCATGTGTTTTAGTGTGTGTGTGTGTGTTGCGGGGGTCAGACAGGTATTATTCAGACCCGTCCTCTCCTTCGCCTGGATGCGGCCGACCCTTAGACCCCGTCTTGTGTCTGTCGCGGTGATGAATGAGGTCCTTCTGTTGGTCGACATGTTTTTGACAGCCAGTTTACAACAATTCTGCCCCATGAAAATGAGAACTGTCCTTTTAGCTGGCTTTCCTGCTTGTGTATTGCATCGTGGTTAAAACAATATTACAGCAGACGGTCCAAATATGGGAAAAAATGCTGTTTGGAATTTGCTCCCCTGAAAAGAATATTAGAGGGACAGGATTACATGTTTTTCAGGCAGATAGTCTTATTTTAAGGTACAATCAAATAACTATATTAACTTCAGTTCTTGTAAAAATGCTGCATATATCAAATATTACTTAAAAGAAGTTTGACATTGTAATTCAGTGCCTTGAAATTGGGGCTCTGTCACCTTAAGAAACGTATTTTCTTTGTGAAACTCCACCTTCGCCTCCACTTATTGTTGACCTTTAACAACGTTCTTACCAGCGTTTCACTGAGAAAGAGCTCGTATAATGAGCCCAGCAGGTGCTGAGTTCCACCAGGTGTTTGCTAATTGCATCTGGTTAGTCTGAAGGAGCCGAGAGTAGGAAGGCTGCTCTGTGAGGCTCCAAGAAGGAGCTGAAGTTTCTCCTTATTGGAGCTGAAGTTTCTCCAACAAGGAGGAGCTTTGTCCTTGAAGGCGGGGCTAGGTCCAACCAGGTGTTTTGCATAGCTGAATGGTTGCCATGGAGATTAAAGGATTTCTCAAACATGCATGAAAGAATCAAAGCAACACTCCAGGTATGTTTTTGATGAGAGCATAACAATATAACAGGATGTGAAGCTCACAATACTGCCCCTTTAAGGGAAATGTTAGAAATGTAAATTTCATGTGAGGTCTTACTAATAAATGTTTTTTGCTTTTACGTTTAACCCTTTGGGGATTCTTAAAACTGACTAAACACTTAACACCTTTGTGTTCCAAAATGGTACATCTTTTCAGACTGCTATAAAAATTCAACATTAACATTTTTTTCCAATGTTTTCACATTAAATCTACCGTATTCATCAGCTTCAGACCCATCCAGAAATTAAGTTTTTTATATTTTCTAAATCTTTGGGGGGTTTTTTATCCCTCTGAAGTAGAATATTTTTGAGGTTTGTATTTTAGCCTTGATTAGGTCGAAAATTAATAGTAACTTTGATTTTCACGCCTTATTATATTTGGAGTAATGAGAGTTAAAAGCAAAAACTGGCACTTTTACCCCTGGTGAACCAAAATGGTGATGATCTTGAAAAGATGCTACACGTTTTAAAGATGTACCATCAAGACGTCCATTTTGGACAAGCAAGAATCCCCAAGAGTTAAAAAAGATTTGATGCATTCTGGTTTGTTTGGCAGTAGAAGTTAAGTTGTGTCATTTCTCCCTCCGTAGTCGTTCTTTGGGCCTTCAGACTGTGAGAGGACAGATATTGTGAAGAACTGGTGGTGATGTCATTCTTGGCATGCGGCGGCCCAGACTCTAAGAGACCATGACACTTTGCCAATATTCCCATTCTACCCACCTCTCCTCTTTTTACCAGCTCCCTTTCTGCATCTCCATGCTTCTCCTCTCTTTCTCGGTGGTCAGTCAAGCCCGTCACTCTGTGTGTTTTCTCTCACTGTGGCTCAAATTATTTACTGTTCCTTCAAAGCTTAAAATTAAACCAGAGGAATTCATGAAGTCATGGTTTCTTTAACTTGGTGGGTATAATAAATAAAACATGAGTTGTCGGACCTGATATCACTTTACGTGTTAAAGCCCAACAGGAATATGGAACAAACCATAAAAAGCTACTTTTATTTTTGAAAAGTATGCATCACAGTTATATTGGAACTAATCACACCAGGTGCAGGTCCACATAAGAAAGATAAAATTGCAGTAATATAATGAATTTTAAAAACATAGGCTTTTATTTTGATGATTAGCTCATAAACTTTAATCTGAAAGGCTGACAACCATCTTTCATAACTATTTTAGCTTGTTTTTTAAAATATGAACACACGGTTAAGACATGTATATGTAAATACATGTAAATGCTTTTTGTAAATGTTTTACATTTACAAAAAGCATTCTTAGCTGATTATTAATGCAGAAACTAGAAATGGAATAATATTTTTTTTATTTAAATACATTTTATTTTACAAATATTAATGCAGATTTTAGATAGTATTTGTAGGCTTTATTTTTAAGGCCAACATAATTTTCTGTCACTGGTTTAGTTTTATTAATTGTGCAGTACCTCCTTTGACATTTTGGGGCTTTTATTTTGAAGAGTGCACTTACTCTTTAGTTCGACAGGCAAAACTTTTACTTTAAATTTGCATATGAATAATCTAACCTACAACATTTTATGGTTTTTATATGTAAACGCATATCTAAGATTTATTTTGAAAGGCCAGCATAAGTGTTACCTTCCTTTATTCTGAAGAACTTTAAAAAAAAAAGAAAAAAAAAAGTAAAGAATTACTGCAAAACAATGACATCATTCTGGTGTAATAACTTCAGTGATTTGGAGAATAGCTGAGCTTTGGTACATGATGAATATAAAGATGTGAGCGTGAAGTTGTGGCTGTGTGTGGATGTTTGGTGTCAGCAGCAACAAACACTGAGGGACAAACATTTAGCTCTTAAAGGGGAAAGGGGCCCAGACTCAGAGAAACGTGGGGATGTTCAGTCATTCTGAAACTGGAAAACTTCTGATTTTTTTCTCCATCCTCCTACGAAGATGAACTTCCTGAAATAGCAAACCACTCATTCGACGGCGGTTCTTGCTCTCCTGTCTTTTCCTCGCCTCCCTCGTTTTCTTTCTGTTCTGGGAATGATAATGAGTCTTTTGTTCAACCAGGTGGAAATTTCTCCACCAATGAAAGTAAAAGCTAGTAAAGTGCTTGACAGTGTTTAGGCTGAGACTCCTGTCCTGATTTATGAGTCAGTGGCTTACATAGAGATAACGACGCGGGGCTTTGGCAGAGCCCGGCTTTGTGATTTAATGTGAAGGAACAGTTATCTAAATTTGCTCACTGTTTTAAAATTTAAATCTTTTTTAAAGGATTTAGTCAGAAGTTGAATACATTTCCAGTGTGTCTTGTATTAATTGTGATTTTTATGTGAGTCTTCCCATTCTGGTAAGTTACAAAAAACTATCATTATGGCGGCCGAGTTTATTGTTAAAACACAACTATATACTGTACATCCACATGAAAGTAGAGCAATTTATCATGGCAGCCATCAAATCCTCCAAATAACACATTTATGTGATATGTAACATCCATACTGGTGTTGGGTTATCTTTGGAGATGTATCGTCAGTGAAGCACATGTCACTATAGCAACTAGAAGCAAAGGAAAAAATAAAAGTCTTAATGTTTGAACAGAACCCAACAGAAAGTCTACCAAGTGATCATCAGACGAAACACAGTAGCTACGAATAAAAATAGATCGCAGCTGCAGAATAAGCTGCAACTACCCCACTCAGCTCCTTCAGACTAGCCAGCAGCAATTAGCATACATGGTGGAACTGAGTACCTGCTGAGGTCATTATAGGAGCTACTTCTCAGTGAAACCCTGGTAAAAACGTTGCTAAAGGCTTAATAGAGGAGCCATGTTTTGATGACTTCCTGAAGGCGAAATTTCAGAAAGAGCAGGAGCTTCTTAAAGAGACGGTGTTTATTTGCAAAGGGGGTTAGCTTCCAGAAGCTAGTGCTGTCAGGTGGACCGTGGCAGCCCGCCCCATACCTAACTCACTTTGGGGGGAAAGAGTAATAAGCTGAAATCAGAAACACATGTAAACCGAAGTAGAAAAGTGAAAACATTGCACATTTCTCTTTAATTTTTGTTTCACTTTTGTGACATCTTGTTATTTTTACATCATTTTGAAGAAATTAATTAATCAGACGGTGATCTCCAGGAAGACTACTTCACCCCCAACCAAGCATTACTCAACTGAACTAATTAACTTGTTGACACTACCAACGAGCACACCAACTCTCAGTGTGCTATTATCTTTTATTTTCCTGGAGAGGCCGACAGCTAGCTGTTACTGACATAGCAGAGCTTTAGCTGGCTTAGCAGCTTAGTGTTTTAAATCACAGGACCAGGATTAGCGTCAGGAGCGTCGGCTTCCTGCTGCCGTTGTGAATCAGCCGCAGCCCCAAGAATCTGGCCGCTTTTGTTACTTGCGCAGGAGATAAATAGACAATAATCAGATAAGAGCCAATCACGGCGGACGGATGTGGTGTTTATGGTTTCAGCTGAGCAGCTGCAGCTGACCCGGGATGTGAGACGTGTGAAAGTGATATATGTATATGAGAAACAGCTAGAAACATTTATATAACACTAATTACTTTTCTGAGTGCTCCTCAAGCTCATCTTGGATTGTGACTCATTCAGCACTTCTAGATTAAAAAACAAAAAACAAAAAAAAACAACCAGCCGGACTTTTAGATTCGACTCGCCGTCCTCTAAGAACGGGCCGCCGAAATGAAAATGGCGACGTTCACGTCTGTATTATCGCCTTTAATTTTCTGAGCCACTTCACCCTGTTTTATCTCTACGCGCACACAATATTAGCCGTCCTAGCAGTGGAATGAGCTCATATTAGGCAAATGAGTTTAGGAACAGGACATTACATTTTTCATGTCAGCCCCAAGTCAACCTCTATTGGTCTGATGGTGTAAAAGGCCATCAGTTCACCTCCATTGACCCACAGATTGGTTAACTTAACTTCACTTTTATTCGATTTAACCTTAAGGAACATAAACTGCTAAAGCAGGTGGACACCCAGAAGCGCCCTTTGGGATATTTGATTTTGTTGTAGGTGAAGATCTCTGTGTCCGTGTTTCACAACGTGACTGTCGATTGGGTAAAGATAGCAGATGTTGTTTTTCCATTTATTTTTTACTTTCCATTTCATACCTGAAAAAATTATTTTATTGCTAGGGGTAATATTTACAGGGTGTCTGTGCGTCCTTAAAAGGTCTTAAATTCAAGTGTCTAAAATCAAGTCCTTAAAATGTATTTAATTCCTTTTTTTTTTTTTTTAAAGTAGCTTGGCCTTAAACATTAAAAATAGGTCTTAAATTTAGGCGTTGCATGATTAATCTTGTATATTCTAAGCAGTTAATTGCAGACATCTTCATTCCATTCTCCTCTTGCAATGGAAAGTCATCGTATCCTGAAAATGCATTTTCTGCCAGGCAGCAGAGATTATTTGAATAAATCTTTTGCTCCTGACCTCTGTAAAACACATTTATCAGCAAATTGAACAAGTCGTTATTTTAGCTGTAACATATAACCTTTCCAATATTCCTGATTGTGCAACTCCAACGCTAACATTAGTGTTGGAGTTGCACAAGGTTTTGACCTTGTGCTGACATTGGTGTCACTTTAGCAAAATGAGATGCATCGTTAACCTCCGTTGTTTCACATTTTAAAACAACCTTCCTGTTGTTATTAAGCTTTTCCGTTTTAATCTGGAATTTGCTAGATCATCTGGTTTTTTTGTCTCAGTCAGTCAAACCTCGAATGAACATCTCAACTCTGCCCTACATGGTAGTTCTCTGGTGACTCTAGATTTAGCATCTGGATGAATTTCTTTAACCTGAGGTCTTAAAATTCCTTGAACCATGCTCCCCGCTGCTCTAGTTTTGGAGCGCGTTATCTGGAGCAGCGCAGCGGCCGGGCCTCCTTCACCCAGCGTTCCGTTTCAGCTTTGGGGTTTTTTTTGTGTGTTTTTTTTTTTTTTAAACCAAGCGTTCTCGTTTTGGGAGTTCAGACGTGGGTATTTATATCAAACGGGTCAGCTGAGGAAGAGCCAAAATGAGCACAAACACCCAGCTCCGTCTGACGAACGACCTTCTTCCTCTGGGCTTGGCCGCGATGCGAGCTGGGCTGAGAGCAACGCTAGGAAGACAGCGAAGAGCTCAGCTCACAGCCGCTGACAGAAGCGGGGCAGATCGTATCCAGAATCACGCACGCCACCAAAGTTATTGTAATGAGACAGACAAAGCTTTCCAGAAGTGGGATATTTTTTCACGTCAACATGTTCTCGATTTAACATCAATATAGTGTAGGACTGATTGTTTTGATTATTATTTTTGGATAAACCAGTGAATAACTGGATAGCAAAAGGAGCATAATAGGAATTTATTTTCCAGAATTTGAACTGGTTGAAGCTAAAAATGTCACCTGAATAGATCCAGGTAAAATACATCTACAGATGAAGACATTTTCTTTGATCTTAAATGCAAAATGTATACATGTTTGTACAGTTTTGGCTTAATTACTTCTACGAATATGTTGTTCTTTGTCAAATAGCCTTTTTTTTTGAGTTTATCCTCCAGTTAGCGATTAATCGTAGTAGATGCGATTAATCTTCAACTAATTCAGCAATAATGAATCATTTCCGCCCTTGTTGCCATCACAACCCCGTTATTCAGAAGTTAGTTCAGAAAGCCAAAGCTTCTAAGTCATGGCAGATGTTGAAGGTATTTCTTGTAATTTGGTGATGATTCTGATGTTGAGCTCTTGGTTTGAAGGTTGCGTGATCTAAACTTGAAGAAATTGTTGTGGCGTCTACTTCTGCGAAGATTTGCACCAGTTTTAAATATTTTCAAACTGTAAATTATTCGTTTATTGGCAGAGTGACGGGCGGCAAATACGTTGGAGTAACAGTCTTATGATGCTTTTTTTTGATTGATGGACGGCAACAATTGCATTGCTGAAGTACTTTGGCATTGTGTTAACACGCAAAGTACTAAAACTCCAGTTTTTATGAAAAAGAATTGAAAAATCTTTAATTTATCCGACAGTGAGGAAATTCACTTTTTACAGCACAGTAACTAAATATACCCCATTGAATATAATAAAAAATATATATAAAAAACTATATTAATAAAGTGTCTGCAGATAAATTAAACTGTTAAATTTCAGGATTTTAGATTATATAATAAATAAATACAGAATTAGACAGCTGTGTTGCCCCTCTGTCAGACCGGTTAAAAGAACTCAACATCACCAGACCTTTTTGAATTCCTCTGTCGCTATTCAGCTGCACAGAAAATGTGTTGGCGCATTCATTTTAAGTGGAAGTGAATATGAACATGATCTGAGAGATCCGAAGCCGGCAGTGATGCAGACAGTCAGTCCCCTCCGGTGGCCACGGCTGGTGGAAACAGCAATGTCTCAGACAGTGCGCCATTGTTGTCGTATCCTCTAGTACCAGTCAGCGAGCAGCCACCCAGCAGGAGCTAATGGGTCTCTTCTCCCTCAGTCAGGGGTGTGTATAGGGGGGGAGGTTATGACAATCCTAAGGCCCCCCTGACCGACAGGGGGCCCTCCACAATTTATTTATTTATTTTTTGTTCATATAAATAAAAAAATGGGGCGCTGTCAATTACAAAATTAATCATATTGTATTTTCGAAGATTGTTTTTAGCAGTAAAAATTTTATGTTCCCACTCCCAGACCAAAAAGTGCACATTTGCCCTGAACCCCCTGGATCTTCATGAACTGGTTCGTTCCTGCTTGGAGCTGCAGATGTTCAGCAGCAGACAGTGGCAGACAAGAACGACTGTGGCTGTTACTATGGTGCTAAGAAAAATAAAAAAAATTTTATTTAATTTTTTTGTCAGGGGTCCCAAGATTCCTGGCAGCACCCCTGCCTTCAGTTCACCTGAGAAAAGCACGTCAGGGTGTCAGAGGGCCACTCTGTCACTCGGGTAAAATGAATTGATTCTCACATAACTGGGGGGGGGGGGGGGGGTACAGATTAACTTTTTCTTCAGGTTTTCTAATCATTGTTGTCTAAGTCAGTGTTTTTCAAAGTGGCAGCCAGCAGGGGGCGATAGGAGGGGCTCAGAATGTTGGAGAGAAGAAGTGAAAGAAAAATGCACAAATAAAAATACTGACTAGTAGTATTTTTTTAATCATACATTTTTAATTATATATTTTAATCATAAAGTACTCTGTTTTCCCATCATTATTATAAAATATAATTTATTTACCAGGCTCGTCTTTCTGATTGGCTGTCAGTCAAATTTATGAAGCTGCTCTGCTCGTCAAGCTAGCATAACAAGCACAGCTAGCAAGTGCGAAATGGACGAGAAAAGACGGAAGGATCCGTCCAGCAGCCCTGCTGTGGAGGACTCTGCTGAAGGAAACCTAACCGGAAACTAGAACCGGAAAGTATGATGCAGCATTTATGTTAAAAAAAATTTATAGTTATTGAATAGTAGATAAAAGTAAGAAAAGACACATTCTTGGGTTTTTTGCTTAGGGGGTCCCTGACCTGAGTGTAGTGCTATTTGAGAAGCCCTGCTTTAAAAGCACACACACCAGACACATCTGTGACCCTATTTCTGCTGAAGTATCAGTATCTGCAGGTCCAGCTTCTTCTGTTCACTCTTTGGCCATCACTGTGATTAGATCAACTCTCATTAACCACGCTGTGCACAGGCCAGCGGATTACATTTTAAATTTATTTTTAGTCAGACGTGATGGTTTTAAGGTGTATTTAATTGGGATTTTGTATGGCAGACAAACGCAAAGTGATAATCATCTGCTAATCTGCAACTTATTGAGACATTCGTAAATCACAGACGGTAACCGATTGAGAGTGAAATTATTTCTTTCATGGATAAATTACTTCTGAAAAGGTTCAGTGAGCCCCAAACTGCTGCTAGTCCTCATTTTTTCAAAAGATTCTGACTCTTTATTTTCTCAGCCTGTCATCATTAGCTATAGCACTTTGGAAATGCCTGATCTGATGAAATAATATACAACATGCTTTCAACATCGGTGCTAAGAATAGACATTTCAGACAAACTCTAGGAAAGTGCTGAATGTTGTCGATGAGCTTTTATTATTAGACCTCCTTAATATCGAGATTCTGCTGAAGCTTAGGAGAGTTAAAAAGGTTACTTCATCTCAACTCTTTTAGCCCTAAAGGGATGAAGTTTTTAAAATAGCAGTATATAGAGAGGTATAGAAAAAAATATTCTATAGAGAATCGCAATTGCTAGTCCTGGGAATTCCAAATCGATCCAAAATGCTGAAAAATCAATTTTAAAATATGTTTAAATTGTACAACTTTGCTGCTCACATACTGGACATCACATTAACATCCACTTGGTCACCATAGAAGGATGTCTTGCCCACTGTATGCATTTTGAAAAATGCTTTCATACTTTTTTATTAAACCATCCTGCGGTCTTAAGAGACAGGTCCATTGGACCCTGCCAGCTTTTTACCCTGTACGCGGTTCAGTGAACCGCACTTTTACAAGGTTTTTTTCTTTGTGTTGTTTCGGAAACTGACGGTCTGACGGGACACTCCCCCTGCTTCACCTGCTGTCCTACCTTGAGATTTACTGTGCTTCTCCCTGGCATCACTCTAAGACCGCAGGCAGCTACATTAGCTTTATGCTGGTAATTTAAGCTACAGAATTTGATGCACAAACCTATTTTTGCTCAAACTGATTGAATTTGATACAGTATGTGGAACATTATGGAATTGTTTTAAATAACTGTTCTATTTGTTTCCACTGTCTTCTCCTTTTGTCAGTCACATAAGACGGTTTGAACAGAAAAATTGGTTTCTGAATTGGAAATCATTTCTGATTCGAATCGCTAAACACTGAAAGATTTGCATCTCTAATTATATGCAGTTTAACTGGATGCAAAGTGTGTAAATGTCTTTCTGGTTTGGGGTAACCAACAAGTGACCTCTTTCCTGCTTCTTTTCTAGCACTGAGGCACAAGTGGGTTGATTGCCTTTTTATAGGGATTGCCCCACATAAGGAGGAGATGCCAGTATAGTAAATCTTCCTCACACTCATGTCTGGATGTGCTCCAACAGGAAGTCTACACACCACACAGGCTAAGGTCTGGCAACCTGCCAGTCAGATTGTTCGCCATCAGGCCTGTGCTGCTTCCGGTCTATCACTCTGAAACAATAACGTCATGTTTTGCTTATCATCTTACAGGAGAGCGGACTCTGCACCATAAAAGTGATGTCCTAGAGATCGTGGTGCTTGTGAACCCGTCGGACGACACTGTTGTATCAGAGGTGAGGTGGACTCTTCCTGACGACGAAGCAGTTTTAGAACAAAACCAAGCACTCCTCATTTTCTTGACACTTCTGCTGGATCTCATTAATCCTGACACGGTTATCGTCCTGCTTCTTCTTTAACTGTCCTCTCTGGCGCTTTCTCTCCATTTCTTTCTCTTCGCCCCAGATCCAGTCTCTTGTGACAGATTCTGCAGGACACAAGCTGCTGGTCTTGAGTGGCCAGAGCTCGGATCACGGTGGCCTTCTTCTCCAGACCGGAGTTTTCACCCATCAGACCTTTTCACAGACCTTTGCTGATCCTGCAGTGAGTCTCTGTCGCAGCGTTTGCACCATTTTTAGGACTGCAGCTGCAACCGTCAATGTGTTTTTGGGAGATTTTATGCAATAGGCCAACTCAAAGTTGTACAACTTATATAGCAAGTAATAGCAAGTCCATGGTAACATGGCTGAAACGATTAATCGGATTAATCGTGCCAAAACAATTATTTTTAGTTGAAATAATCCTCAACTAATTTAGTGATCAATTAATCATTTTTAGTATTTTTTTAAAGTCCAATAGATGAAAGAACATATTCAGAGTAGTAATTAAGTCAAAACTGTACAAAAAAATATACACATATATGTGAAGAACTTTGTAAATACATTCTGCCCAAACCTACTCAAGTGGCACAGTTTAAGTTCCACCTGGTTCAAATTCTCTAAAAAAATACATCTTTTGTTTTTCAGTCAATAATCAGTTAATCCAATACAGTCAAGAGATTAGCCCTACTTTGTGTTGATGACCTTGCTACTACTATATTTCACAAGCCCTCAACATTGAAATACAGTAGTGGCAGCTTAATGCTATGGGGAAGTTCTTCTTGATGGGGGCAAATCATCTGCAGAGAACTGATCGGATGATGGATGAAGCTAAAAACAGAGCGACCCTGGAAGGAAACCTTCCCCTGTTGCTCCTCTGTGGTGGTGTTGCCATGGTGACACCACCACATTTAATTGACTCCTTCTGAGGGACACTGGTTGAATGGAGAAAAGGAGCAAGCGAACTCAACAGAAGCCAAACTTATCATTATTCTGTCTGGATGGTGAGACTTTATATCCTACACCAACACAAGGACAGATTCATTCAGCACCAACTATCAGCTGAATGAACGCAATCTACCTTAAATTAAATATCTGAAATATGACCAGGACAGATGTCCCAGGATGAAAAAAAAAATTCTGGCTACCAGTTAGAACACAAATAAAAGTTCTCAGCTTTGGCAGACTGAAAGATATTTAGTCATATGCAAAAGTATTCACATTATCGTATTATAGCAGAATAAATTCTACCGCACATCACCCTGAACACACCATCCTCACGCAGCGAGGTGGAGGCAACACCACGCTGTTTGGGATGACATAACAATGGAGTGGCTTAAGTTATAGTATGCTCATGTAATAAAAAGACTGACTCCAAGTCCAGATCTAAATCCTTTAAATAAGGAATCTGTGTATAGATTTGAAGACTGGTACTCCCAGACCCTGTATAAGACTGTAACAAGAAAACTGTGCATTTATTAAGAATAGACGTATCAGAATCACAATTCAAGCGATGTACAAGTGTGTCAGATCACTTTAAAAAAATAAATAAATTTACATAATGTGCACTTGTTTTTAACATTTAAAAAGAAAGTATATTTAGAATACAATATATCAGTGCAGAAAAATAGCTGTGCAATAACAGCGAAAATGTTATTTAGAAATAGGTAAAAACAGAGTAGGTGACTGTGAAAATGTCAGAATGTGTACATACTTATTGAGTTTGTTGAGAGGAATGATGGTTATAGAGTCCGACAGCTGCTAGGAGAAAGGACCTGCGGTAACGCTCCTTTGTGCATTTAGGATGCAGCAGTCTATCAGTAATTTTCCGTATTAGTGTATACCAACACTGACTACAATATGCTCTGGTGTCTTTTCTGCAGGTCAGTGAATTGCTGGGAACAGCAGCCCCCAAGCAGCAGGCAACACTCACCGTGTCCTGCCGTGGGGAGGTGGGCTGGAGTTCCGTGGGACAGCAACAGAGCCTGCGGGAGTTCCTGGAGTACAAGCTGAACCCAGAGCTTGTTCTCCCCAAGATGGAGGGTGTCACAGAGTTCACAGAGTATGTCTCTGAAACCGTAGACGTCCCCTCGCCTTTCGACCTGCTGGAGCCTCCTACCTCAGGAGGCTTCCTGAAACTGTCGAAGCCATGTTGCTACATCTTTCCCGGAGGACGGGGAGACTCTGCGCTCTTTGCCGTGAACGGCTTCAACATCCTAGTGGACGGAGGCTCCGAGAGGAAATCCTGCTTCTGGAAACTGGTCCGTCACCTGGACCGCATCGACTCGATTCTGCTCACTCACATCGGCGCCGACAACCTCCCGGGTATCAACGGGCTTCTTCAGAGGAAGATCGCAGAACAGGAGGAGGAGCAGTCACAAGACTCCACAAACTACAGCGACTGGATGAAAAACCTGATTTCTCCAGAGCTTGGTGTAGTCTTCTTCAACGTGCCAGAGAAACTCCGTTTACCAGAGTCTAATCTAAAAGTGAAACGCAGCATCGAAGAGGCCTCGCTTACTCTGCAGTACCTTAGTAAACTAGGAATCAAGCCAGAGCCCCTGTATCGAGTGGTCAGCAACACCATCGAGCCCATTACACTTTTTCATAAGATGGGAGTTGGGAGGTTAGATATGTATATTCTTAACCCAGTAAAAGATAGCAAAGAGATGCAATTTTTAATGCAGAAGTGGGCTGGCAATAGCAAGGCCAAAACTGGGATTGTGCTGCCCAATGGGAAGGAAGGAGAAATATCTGTGCCCTACTTGACATCAGTTACAGCCTTAGTTGTGTGGCTACCTGCCAACCCTACAGAAAAGATCATCAGAGTGCTGTTCCCTGGCAATGCACCACAAAACAAGATCTTAGAGGGGCTTGAAAAACTAAAACATCTCGACTACTTGAGGTATCCTGTAGCCACGCAAAAGGACATTGCTTCAGGAGCTCCTCCATCGGTTATTAAGCAAACAAAGTTAAAACAAAGAACGGATAGCAAAGAAAGTCTCAAATCCTCCCCTAAGACCACAGCAAAGACCTCAAAGAAAGAAACTGATGGACAGGATGATGTGTCAAACGCAACAGAAGCAAAAAGTGACTCTGTAAAGGAAAATATTGTAGAGAAAAAAGAGGAAAAGAAGCCAGCCAAAGCGCTAAAATCTAAAACTGAAGTGCCAGAAAAGAAAAAACTGAAAGAAAAAACTGTGAAAAAGCATTCGAAGGAAAGGGCATCAAAGATGGATGAGAAGAAAGACAAGGAGAAGAAAGAGATAAAGAAAATAAAGAAAGATGATTCTGCCAAAAAAGATGACAAGAAAGAGGCCAAGTCCAAAGAGGACAAGAAAAAGGATGCATCCAAACCTGAGCTGAGAAAAATCACCAAACCTGACCTGAAACCTCTCACACCCGAAGTTAGAAAGACTTTACATAAAGCGAAAGCGTCAAGTAAAACCAAGACAATAAAAAGCAAAGCCACAAAGGCTGAACCTGCTGAGCCCAAAGCAGACGAAGTGAAGCCTGTGGTTGTTAAACCCGAACCCACTGAGAAAAAAGCTGCTGTTGGGGGTACAACAGCTGTATCTACACCTGAAGACCTCAGTAAGGAATTCGAAGAACTGAAAAAAGATGAAGGAAAAGCTGTATCAGCAGAGCTACCTGTGAGTGATGAGGTTTCCCCTGGACCAATGGCAGAAAGTCCAATCCAAGAGAAGACCAAAGCGCCAGATGCAGTTTCAGAAATCCCACAGAAACCAAAGTCTCCTGAAAAGGCAGCGTCAGCTCCAGATGCAGAAGCAAAAGCTGAAGGGAAAGACAAAGAGTCAGCTCAAGAGAAAGAACTAGAAGAAGCGCAAACATTTGAGGATGAGGGAGCTGCATCTCAGGATGAGGAAGAGGTGGAGGAAGAGTCCCCTGCTGCAGAAAAGAAAACCCTGGAGGAAGAAGAAGAGGAGGACATGGGAATAGGTGTGGATGAAGATGAATCAAAGTGGACAGAGGCAAAGGACGATGGACTTGACAGGAAACACGAGACAGAAGAAATGGAGAAATCAGAATATTTGTCCAACAAAGCTTTGACAGCACAGGAGTTCCAAACGACTCCATCCAGAAAAGAAGAGGAGGAAAAAGAAGCAGGGGTGGAGGAGGAAGAAGAGGAGGGACTGGAGAAACCTGAACTGGAAGAGGTAGAGGACTTGGATGTGATAGCAGATGAAGAAATCAAAGTCAAGCCTGAAGATGAAGCCGAAAACAAAACAGGTGAGATTCCCTCTGCTGTGGCCATGGAAGGAGCCGCTGCAGCTGAACCTGTCTTCTACATCCAGGACGAGATGATCCCTGGCTACTCTGAGACAGAGCAGACCATCTCTGATGAGGAGATCCACGAGGAGGCGGAGGAGAGAATCCCTCACCTCCAGTATGACGTTGGTGTATACGACATCTCTGTTCCAGATCAGACGGGTTCCTTTGTAGACATTCATGGGATGCGAGAGATGCAGGCAGCTGCCACAGCAGAGAGAGGTTTCATTCCAGGTGTGCAGGAGCAAGTCTCTGTTTTCACCAACATCATCACTGCTCCTTTGGCAGAGGAGGAGCATGTGTCCTCTGCAACGTCCATCACAGAATATGACAAAATATCCTCCTTTCCTACGTCTATTGCGGACGATCAGTCAGTGGCATCTGTTGCCACACCCCCTGCTGAGGAACAGCTCAAGACCCCGGCTTCTTCTTCAACGGCAGTAAGCACATGCCAAAGCAAGGACCAGCCACCCTCTGCAGAAAGTCTGTCACCACCTTCCTTAGAAGAGGACAAACTGTCCAAGTCTCCGTCTAATGATTTACAGCTCCCTATTGCAGAGGACAAGATGGTAACTGAAGCTCCTGAAAAGACAGAAGAGGAGGAGGAAGAAGAAGAGGAAGAGGAAGAAGAAGACCAAACCCCTAACGTTGACATTTCTCTTGAAAAACTTCAAGAGGGTTATGCTGCATCTCAAATACTGCAGAGCAAAAAAACAGACAACAAGGAGGTTTCTGGCAGTAGATCTCCAGAAAAGACTCACCATGACATCAAACCAGACCATCTACCAGTGGAGGAGGAAAACATTGATGCAGTAGCTCCTAAAGACATTTCCTCTGTTGTGCCTACAAGACCCTTTGGATCTGACTCAGTAACCTCAGAAAGCGAAGAGCGCTGCTTCAGTCCAGATGACATCACTGTGAAAATGGCTTCTCCTCCACAGTCCGGACCCTCAAGTGCTGCTCATTCTCCAATTCATCAGTCTCCAGTAGAAACCAAGACACAGGTTTTTCTGGATTCTGAGTTGCTTAAAGAGGAGGCACTTTCTGAAGAAGTCACCACAAAGGACAGCCAAACTAAAATGAAGGATGACCAGGAAAGTGAAAAGCAGAAAGAAGTAGACAGACAGAAAGTAGGCCAGTTTGAAGAAATGTCTGGAAGATCTGAGGACGAATCGTTTGAAAGGGACATGAAAGAGGCTGTAGTGATAAAAGAGACAGAAAAAGATATTGCGTCAGTGCCAAACGAAGAAGGAAAACATGCAGAATTAATGTCTGCAGTTGCATCGTCTTTAACAGAAACTAAACTACCTGTTGGGGCCAAAGAGGATCCCCTCCCATCACCTGACAAAGAGGATCCTTTCAGCCGTACCGAAGAGAAGGAACCGAAAGTGCCTGGGTCGAGTAAATTCTCAGAGAAGAGGAGTTCCTTCGATCACGATAAAAAAGATGATGATGACAATTATGATGATGATGACAATAAATGTGCTATTAAAGTCACCAGTGTAGCGCATGAAAAAGATACAGATGAGGTCCCAGGTCGCAAAGAAGCCAGGGAAGAAGAAAATCAGAAATCTGTCATTCAGGAATCCGTTTCAACCGTGACGTCCGTCATGGATGAGAAGGCAGAGAAAATATCCATTAAGGAGGATATTTATGACACTACACCTACTAAAGAAGGAGCAAAGGATACTGGAGCTATTGATGAAGCTGTTAAATATGATCACAAAGAGACAGAAAAAGATGACAAGATCAAAACCAATGAGCAAGTACAGAAAGAAGCTGTGCCTTCTGAGGGGAAACAAGTCAAAGATGAACAGACAGAGAAAGACGGAATACAACAGCATAAACTTGACCTCAAAACTGGTGGTGACTTAAAGGAAATAGAGGTTGAAAAGGAGGATATTTCTGATGCAGATATTTTAAAAGATAATGAGAAGAAAGAGATGGAGACTTTTCATATTAAGACCCATGAAAAAGATGTTGAAAAGGTTCAGCCATCAGATATCAGTGATGTTAAGGAAGAGAGCCAGGGGGAGGGAAAGACAGATGATGTGCTATTTTCTGAGTCTTCCAAAGAAGAGAAGAAAAAGGAAAAAGACTCAGACATCAAACTACAAGAAGAGCAGAAGGAGGAAAAAGAAGTGGGAAAACAAGATGTGTCACCCACTAAGCCCCTTACAGATCAAGGAGAAGAAGAGATGAAAAAAGATGAAGAAATTAGTGATGCACACAAAGACCCTGAAGAAGATGATGAGCAAGAAATTAGTACAGATGCAATCTTGACTTTCAGCCACACCAAAGTAGAGAAAGACATAACAGTGAGTCAAGCGATATCTGCAGACAGGTCAGCAACTGAACAGGAAGAGAAAATCTCAAAGAAGGAAGATATTCCATGCACTAAGCCTTGCCAGGAAGAAAATAAGGATCTAACTACACTCAAAGATGATGCATCCCTATTTAAACCTACAGTAGAAGAAGACAATAAGCAGGCCATGAAGATAGAAGATACTTTGGCTGTTCAGTCCAGTACGTCTGAGGAAACAGAAAAGGTACTAAGTAAGGAAACTCCTGTTGGTAAGCCAACAACTGAAGAAAAAAGAGAGCACAAAGAAAGTAAAGACACTGAAGATGCAGTCAAAGTTACCAAAACGGACAAAGTGCCTGAAATCATAGGTAAAGATACTGAATCCTCCACTACAACAACAAGCAAAGAAGCAAAGGAGACACTTCCACCTGAAAGACCAATCACAGGAGAAGAGCAGCAGCAGAAAACACATGTAAATGTCACATCTGCTGTCAAAGCACCTCCAATGGTAGAAGATGATGCAATAATAAGTGAGCATGTACCAGATGTCAAAACAATCAAAGATGAAGCAACCCCAAAGGATGTTGGTAATGAGGCTACTCCCACAATACGAGATGAACAAGACAAAGAAGTCAGTAAAGATCTTTGTGGAGTTGAAAAAACAGCAGAGGGAGAAAAAGAGACAATAGCAGAGAAAGAGAGGGCAATCCCTATCAAACTGTCCAAAGAAGAACAAGCGACACCTCATGTTCATGGTGTAGATGTGCTGCACTCCAAGGAGGAGAAAGATACAGCTAAGGACACAATTTCTGACATGAAACCCAGCAAAGAGCAGGAAACTAAAGAAACGGCAGGTGTTTCTCCTCCCACAGAGGAGCAGAAGAAGGTTGAAACCAAGGATGATGCATCAGATTTAAAACTTGATAAAGAGGAGACAAAGAAGACAATGATAGAGGAACCTGATGTTGAAGTAGTTAAGGTTAAGAAAGAGGATGAAAAGGTTGATGTTGAATGTATTTTTGATAAAAAGGAGAAAGAAAAGGATGTTGCTGAAATTTCTAAGGATGGAGAGGTGGAGGATAAAGGAGATGTTTCTGTGAAACAACCCCAGGAGGACGTTACTGACCAAAAACTCATGTCAGAACAAATGAAGGACACCACTGAACCACTCTCTGACACAAAACACAAGGAGTCATCTAAGGTTGAAGCTCTTAAAGAAGAAAAAGGTGAAATGAAGCAGGAGAGTCAGGTCATCAAGGAGATGCACATTCCAACAACTAGCATCACAGAGGAGAAAGATAAGTATCCCATTCTGTCAGAATCCAAGATGGATGTTAAAAAAGAAACAAGTGTTGGGGATAAAAATGCACTTGAAGAAGGTTCTGATAAACTGTCTGGAATCCATCCAGGGAAGGAAACTTTCTCAGAAGGAACACAGCAGGGATTTGTGCTGAAAGATGACATTGGTATGTCTTTCCGAGACATCCAGGGGGAGCCACAAGAACAAGAGAAAGAATTGAAGGTTATTAGTTCAGAAGAGAGAATGGAGAAAGAAAAAGACGATGCACATGTTGCCGAACTGAGCAAAGAAGAGAAAATGGAGAAAGAGCAAGAGAAGGACTACACTTATGAGACTGAGGACATCAAAGAAGAAAAGACAAAACCAGCTGAAGATGTAAAGATGGTTCCAGAAAAGGATGCTGTTTGCATAAAAGTAGATGATGTCACAGAGAAAGCAAAGCCCGACTACATTGAAGCAGATCAAACTAAAGAGGAAAAATGGGAGAAAGAGGAAGTGCAGGAGAAAGACCAGGACAAAGGCATCAAACAACCTTCACAGGAATTATCAGGAGAAGCAATGTTGACCCCCAAGTCAGATTACAAACCTGCATTTGTGGTTCAGTCATCAGATGAAGACAGAGAGGATGAAGAAGAGGAGGACATCTGCATGGGAGGAGCAGGTTCCCGACCTTTGTCAGTAGAGTCAAGAAAATCAGACCATGATATTTCCTCTGTGTGTGTGACTCTAACGCAGACTCCCCAAACAAGTGACCAAACTAAGCCTCCTGCATCTCAGCTTCCCGCGGTGATCATACCCACCCTGACGATGCAGGAACCGTCCCTGGATGAGGACTTCAAAGACTCTGGAAAAGAAGAAAGCAGACTTTCACCTGAAGTTGACAAAGATGTTGCAAAAACAGAAACCACAGCTGCTCCACTTGCCAAGCCGGAGTTGACTTTTGATATTGTTACATCAAAGGAGGAGGAAGCAGTTTGCAGTAGTGCAGCTGTCAAAGCAGAACCGGCATCACAAGCCACTGAGACAATACCCATGTTGTCAACAGTATCTAGTACCCGCAGCCAACCAAGGAGCAGCACACTTTTGAGCACAGAAAGCCAGTCCAGTGTGGAGGAAACACTCCAACAAGAGAAATACATACCGTCTGAGCTGAGCTCAGGTATATGTGGCTCAGAAAAGACCAGGCCAGATGAGAAACAAGCAAAAGAAGCAGAAAGGGAGATGGAAGGAGAAAGGGAGGTGGTATCTCCAGGACTGTCACAACCCTGTTCATATTTCATGATTGATAAAGAATCTGAAGATACTAGAGACACCACTAGCAGTGTAAAAACAGATTCAAGTGAAAAAATGAGCTTAAAAACAGAGATTATAAGTGAAAGCCTCGGAGATGAGACAGAAACTTTTGGTGCATCCAAGTATGATCCAGATGAAAAGCCCATCCCTAAAGGCCAAGATCCAGAGAGAAGAGAAGATACTGAGATTTCTCTAGGCTTTGATACCACTTCTGATATATGCATTGATGATAACCGAAGAGCGAGCCAGACGGAAAGTGGAGGAGCCATGTTTCTATTAGATGATCAGTACAAAGAAGAACCGCTGTCCTTCAGCAGAGTCGACTACAGCCCAGTGTCCCTCACAGAGAGCGAGAAGAGCAGCCACCACAGCCAAAGTGCCTCCCCTAGAGACGAAGACAGAGAGAAAGGCCAAGAGGAAGAGAGTCAGAGAGAAGAAAGAGCAGATTCACCTTGTGTTGACAAGAGCTATTTCTCCACAAACATGCAAGACAACAAAACATCCCAAGCTGCCGAGTCATACTCATTTACTCCCAAAGAAGACAAACCTGAAAAATCAGAGAAAGAGAAAGAGGAAATGATGGAAGGAGGTGCTTCAACTTCTCAAATACAACCAACACAAGAGGGTGACATTGCTGACATTCAGCCTGCAGCCACCTCAGTAAGAGAAGAAACGGCTTCATCTCTAAGGGGCGACCAAGGGGCGACCGGTGGAACATTTGGAGAAGTCACAGAAAAGGAGAAGACAGAAGAACAGAAAGAAAAGTATGCTGAGTCATTCAAATATAAAGAGGGAAGTTCTGATCGTCCGAAGGAGAAAGATGGCTCTCCATCTGGTCGGCATTCACCTGCAGAAAAAGACATTTTACCTCAACGTGTGTCATCTTCAGTGAGCCAAGATCCTCCAGCTGATTCAAGAAGCGGCGCTACAGCCACATGTGTGGGACTTGATATAGATGATAATGTCCTGGCATGTGATTTCAGTAAAATTTGCAGCTCTGTTCCTTGTAAGTCTTTACATTTTCCAGAGGGAAAAGAGATCCTCGTGGACAAAAGGCTGCTGGTAGAGGGAGAGGATTTCAGTGTTGACGATGATGAAGAGGAAGACGAAGAGGAGGAAGAAGAGGATATGTCAAGTGATATAGATATGGAAAAGGGAGCGAGGGAGCAGTCAGAAAAAGAAATGTGCCGACGCGGTTCTGATGACAGCACTAAGTTGGAGGAGACAGAGGACTCAAATAAAATGTCTCAGTTGTCTGAATCAGGTTTCCTCAAAGAGCAGTCAGCCTGTAAAACAACTCCTGATGATAGCTCAGCTTCACAAGTCACGGGCATGGGCAAAACAGATGGAGGTGACAAACAGGAGAGCACAATTAGAGACACAAGAGCTTCAAAACCTGAGACAAGGAGTCAAGATTTAGACAGAACACCTACAACGGATGAAGGCGGTATCACAGCAGAAGATACTCAAAAACATTCTGATGAAACAAAAATAGAACACAAAGGCAAAGTTGATTATTTATCTGAATCGACAAGGTCACCACCTACAGATCATGTTTCATCTGAAGCGCTAAAGGAAGATGACACCAACATTTTACATCCACCAGAGTCTCAGTTTGTGACAAAAGAAACAACAGAAGCAACATCTACAAGAACACTGACAAGCTTCTCTTTGACATCTGATCATTCTGAGGAAATGTCCAAACCTACATCTAGTCCTCCGCTTTCTGATGGCGGGTTGAGCAAATCTGGAGGTTTTTCTGAGGACAGTCAAGTTGGGCTGAATGTGGAAAAGAAAGAAACCTCTGGCCTCCCAGATGCCTCTAGACAGTCTGAGTCAAGTGACGTTAGATATTTCAGCCAAAGTCAAAATCTTCAGTGCACAGACATCGTGACAGAACATGAAACTACTTCATCAGATATCTCCTACACCACCCTAACAAACTCTTTTTCAACATACTCCTCTACATCATACAGTTACTCATCTTCTGCTTCAACATCTGCTCTTTTCAGCCGGGACTTGGGGGAGAAAGTTGCAACTTTACCTCAACCAACTTCTGAGGTACCTTTGGCCAAGGAGGAACTTTCATTTAAAGAGGCGTCCACAGGCTCATGTTTCGGAGGTTTCAAAAGGGACGAATACCTGGAGGTGATGACAAAGCCTACAGGAGAAATGTCTACGCCATCATCTGTGGACTCATCTGCCACTCCCAAGAAGGCTGAAGATCAAGAGCAAAAAGTTGATATAAAGCAGAGTACTGAGATATCAACCTCTATCCCTGCAACTTCTCAACCAAACATAAAACCAGTAGCTGTCCCCGACAGTCCATCTACATCAGAAACTCACTTTGATGTCTCTCCTCTCCAAAGGGCTGACTCCTCTGACCAGGAGTCCAAGAACAAGGAGCCTGAAACACTTGAACTGGAGGACAGCACCCTGCCATGCCGCATTGAATGTCAAAAAATCCAAGTGTCTGACCCAAAGGAGGATTTCTTCTCAAAGACTGAAACGTATTCAGCAGAGAGTACAGTTCAGTTCACAGAGGAAAAGACCGTCACCATCACCTCTACCAGTACCGAGTCTAAACCTGCCGTGACAACAGAAACAACTCAACATGCAGCCTCAATAACTCCACCAAGTGATACTGGAGCCACTCAAACCTCATGTGCCACAACAGATTTAAAGGATAAGACGACAAAAGGAGCTACTGAACATATGAAGGAAGATGTCCATATAGAGGAAAAAGAAATGAGTGGAAAAGATGAAAAGACAGAAACATTTAGGGACATAGGCACCAAACAGAAGACAGAAGAGAAGAAACTGGATGAAAAGACTTGTAAAGATGGAAGTAGAGAAGATAAGAAAGAAACAGCTGACCCTAAGGTGAGCGAAAAAATAGAAACTGGGAAACAAGCGGAGGCAGAAAAATGGGAGGACAAAAGCTTCTTAGAGAAGCCATCAGTGAGGTTAGAAGTAAGGAGAAAGAGCAGCTTATCAGACTGGGAGCTTTTGCAGAGGCCTGAGGACTATCCAGGAACCCCTCCACCAGACTCCGATGATGGAGACGAAGTAGCAGATGAGGAAACTAAGGAATGGGGGGCCACTTCTCATACTACGTCAATGTCCACCTCAGCAGTCTCTTACCACACAGAAGCACCTAGCAAAGAAGACATAAAGACTGGTCGTCCCTCTGACCTGAACACTGGAGCAACTTCTTCTGCCTACCCTGAGGCCTACTCGTCCTGCGAGTATAAACACCGCAAGGGTGAGCTTTCTCCATCCTTCATCAACCCCAGTCTTCACCACCTCTCCAGCGACGAGGGTGAAGAGGACGGACACAGCGACCGCTCCCAGGAAGGAGACGAGGACGAGCACGAGCAACACTCAGTGAAAAGGAGGTCGCACAAGCACAGGCGCCATCACGCTCAGAGTCACCATGGTGAAGCTGGACCGGGGACACACCAGGGGACGGGAGCAATGTCCTCTGGTTTGGCTGTCACATTAGCCGGGGAAGAGACACCTCCAACATCAGTCAGTGAGTCATTACCTTCACAGTCAGACTCTGATGTCCCTCCAGAAACAGAGGAGTGTCCATCTATAACTGCTGAGGGAAATCTGGACTCTGACGAAGATGCAGAGCATCTGCCAGTGGACAAATCTGCCTCTGGAGTTGGGAGCAGCCACCATGGATCTTCACCGCGCTCGTCTCAGAAACCCCATGATCCCCTCCCGGCCCCTATAAAAGACCCCCTGCCCCACCCGCCCCATCCAGATGTCTGCATGGTCGACCCAGAGGCTCTTCTCAACGACCACAGCGGCACAGAGAAACTTCTGAAGAAGAAAGGCCTCAGAAAGAGCAAACCAAAGTCAGCCTCTCCTGCTCGTAAGGGTGATGCCAGGAAGAGGTCTTCTACTCCGGTGAAGTCCAAGGACTCCAGCTCACCTCGTTCCGCCTCCCTCAGGAGAAAGGACACAGACAGAAGCTCTAGACTGATCAAAATGTCTGAGACTCAAGGCTCGAGGAGTGAACTCCTGAACCCTGGGAAAGGGTTGGTCAACGGCATCAAGAGCAGTTCAGGTGTGTTAAAGTCCACATTTCATTCAACATAGCATCACCATGAAAAATATGCAGATCCCAGACTAACTTAAATCTAATTCAAATTATGTTAGACATAGTGGACGCACAAATAATTTCCCAAGCAGAGTTGAATACTGCTTTCTGTTCATGTCTTTTGATAAATAAATCCGATTTGTGACTTCAAAGTACTGAATTAGGACTCAAGACCTTTCCCCCAAACTCTCTACATTGTGAAGTGCCGATTCTCACGCCATTAAAGGCAAAAACATGTCAACTTGTTTTTCATTAAACTTATTCCAGCAGTCTTTCGGTATGAGTAAGCACAGATTGCTGCTGCACCAACCCTGTGAAGTATAAAAGGTTTCTTGAAGAAGTTTTTGGTAAAACAAGTCAACAACATCCATTTTAGTAGATCTTCAGTGAATCTTTATTAACAGAAGACTTTCAAGCTTTTACTATAAGAACCTCATAATACTGTGATTTCTTTTCTGCAACTGCAAAGGATATATACCTTTGACATGCCATTTTATATTAAAATATATATAAACAACTAAAGTAGTTTATATTTCAAAACGGATTCTTTTACATATTTTACAATCTTTTTACAGATGCCTGCCTCGTTTTCATTGTGAATGAGTCAGATTAACTTCCTTACACAGCAATGTTTGAGTTAGACATTTTCATTTAGCACTCAAAAGCAAGAAAGTTTTTCTTTTACAATACATTATCACTATTATCAATAAATAGTTACTCACAGTAATTGTTTATAAACACATTTAGGAAGTATACAGCACACACCAAATAGAATAACAGAATTCTTTCAACACATAGGAACCTCAAACTTATTCATACCTCCAACAGATTTAGATTTTACCAATATCTGTCTTCTGACTGGAAGTGACATTACTGCTTCAGAGTTAATGTCAGGACCCACAGTCCTGATTTGAAACCAACAGAGAATGTATGCAGTGAGTTAAAGATTAGGGTGATGGTATGGAGGTCTTCTAACCCTGGAGCTCATCACCAAAGATGTGTAAAGCTGGTCAGCAATCATAAGTTGACACTGTAATCCCAATAATGATCTTTTTCATTGACATTAAGAAGTGAATAAATAATGTTTGACATGCCATTCTAAACGGCTACTTTATGATATTTTTTCCCTTTAAAAATGTATATTACTTTTATGTTGTTTTATGATCTTTTGAGAGATGGCCGTCTCATTTCCTGTCATAGAGAACCTTATTGGTTGAATGTAAAATGTTTAAATGTAAACTTCTCAAAAGGTTGGAAGTTGTCTATTTGGCTGCAGTGACTCAGAAAGTCTAATTGGCTTGGCAGTAAAATGTAGCTTATATGATGTATTTTGCTGAGGTTCATATGCAAATTGGAAGTAATTAGTTCAGTTGATAAATGAGCTGCTCTCCTTCGCTCCACCACTGTGTGTCTTCTCTCATATCCAGGAAACAGCTCCCAGAAAACCAGTACAGCTGTTCCCCCGGGACCGCCCGTGTATGTAGACCTGGCCTATGTGCCCAACCACTGCAGTGCCAAGAACGTGGACCAGGAGTTCTTCAAGAGAGTGCGGGCTGCTTACTACGTGGTGAGCGGGAATGACCCGGGAAGCGGAGAGCCCAGCCGTGGAGTTCTGGATGCTCTGCTGGAGGGGAAAGCTCAGTGGGGATCCAATTTGCAGGTACCTGAAACCTTCACATGTTCGACAAGAACACATGGAAACTGCAGTGTTTACAACAGTTAAACTCTTTCACATCTCGTCATGTAATAGCTTCAAATCTCAAAGTGTCTTATGCATGATTTGAACTTGAAAGTGAAACGACAACCTTTTTTTTTTTTTTTTTTTTGCTAAATGCTTATTGAGCCAATTTCAGAGAGACAATACATTCAGTCTGTAGTAGAGACGCACTGATCCGATATTAATATCTGTACCGGTCCTGATATTGAAAAAATATTCTAGATTGAGTATCGGTGACACTGTGCCTGATCCATAAGAGCAGATCTTTTCAGTCTAATTCTACGCTTTGTACTCTGAGACATCATGCTTTATTATTTATTTTACATTATGTTTACAATTCTTAATTGCACTTTCTGAGCCATTTGAAAGAAGTTAGGTGGCAGTTTATTTTTAACATGTTTGACCAAACCTGTTGTTTTTGTTCAGTTTCATTTTCTCTATTTATTTTTGCATTATCTGTTATATTCCTAATTGCACTGACTGAACAAATTAAAGTTGTTTTTACATGTTTGACCAAGCTTGTGGAGCAATGCGTGTATTTCAGGGTGATCCTCTGGTGCAGAGTTAGCAAATAAATTAGTAATTGAGTGCCTTTATGTCTGTGTAAAAAAAAAAAAAATGTATTCAACTCAGCAGAGTTTTTCTATATCGGATCGTTAAGGGCCGATACTAAACCCCAGGTATGTGTATTGGTATCGAAAGTGAAAAATATGGATCAGTGCATCCGTAATCCATAGATATCAAAATCTGCAGCTGCATTTTGAGTTGTTGGACTCAAGAAAATTTAAATTCAGCAAAATTATTGGTATTAATATTGACTACAACATCCAGATACTTTGCGAAGCGCTGAACATTTCCTCCTGTTGCTCTCATTTAAACAACCTCTTGTGCTGTGACAGGTGACAGTGATACCGACTCATGACACAGAGGTTACCCGGGACTGGTACCAGCAGACCCACGAGAGACAGCAGGACCTAAACATCATGGTTCTGGCCTCCAGCAGCACCGTCGTCATGCAGGACGAGTCGTTCCCCGCCTGCAAGATCGAGTTCTGAGCTTCATCCTTCCCCCGACCCACTCCTCCATCACCACCGCCCGTCTCATCCCGCCGCCGTCCCCTCTCATCGAGAGCAAGCAGCGCTCCACGCTCCTTCAAAAGCTTCTGACTGTAACAATCAGTCGCTGAAAACTCCTAGGCCTGTGATTTGTAATAGTTGAGGTTAGCACGCAAAATAACGCTTGTGAGTTTCTTCGCTGACCTTGATGTGGTTTTTGAGCTTCAGTCTCATTCAAGAGCATTTAAAAACCCAGCCACTGACAAGCACTGATTGGAAATCTGTTCCCCCGAAAAAAGCCACCTTTGAGATCTAAATGAAATCAGAATTTTCCAACATGACTTGCTTAAACAGTGACCTGCTCACAGACTGCACAGCCACCATCATTCAAAGCTCTCTTGTCCCTCTACAACACAGCACATCCTTTTCCAATTCAGCTCTCAGCTCAGTAGCATTTGTATGATCCTAATAACGACACAAATAGATGTTTTGTGACTAAAACTGCTCCTGCCTGTCCTCTGTGGTTGAAGTTGTAGGAGGTTCCGCCCTCTGTCAGCTCTTTTTGACACTTTTTTCTTCTTCTTCTTGGCTTTCACATCTTAGCCGCTGCATGATGCTTGCATTTGTAGCTCTGATGGTCTCAGCGAGCTGCGTAGGGTTAATTCTCTCTTTAGTCAGACCTCGGGTGTCGATAGGTTACTTCAGTCTTCGGCTGTCCGTGCTCAAGTGAAATCCATGTAGGCGCCAGGCAGAGGAACGCTTCGACGTGATTCACGTGACACTTCGTTAAATCTCCGCGGTTGTCTTTGTTGCCGTATTTCTCCAGCACGCGTTAAGAGTTATTGTTTACCAGCGCAGTAAATTTCAAGCGAAGTGAGAAGAAGGTGAAACATTGTCGTCGTCTCCTTATGTTCAGTCACATTAAGCCATTTCTGTCAATACAACAGCAAAGTGATGTGGGGGGGAAAACAGGCGGTGACCTGTGACAAATGTAGCAAAGCTCTTCTGTGTGGCCCCATCACCGGGAACAATATGGCGCTGGAAACGGCAATATTTGTATGATTGGGTTTATTTTACGAGAAAAACAAATGTGTGAAGGGTGCTGTGGGAGACTGCTCTTACTCTACGTGCCTTTAGGTGAGGCAAGCCGCAGTCGGAAAATATCATACGGAGTTGGCTGCACACACTTTTCTAAAACAAAAGAGCTGAATTTTCCAACCCATCATTTACTTTTGAACCCGGAAATACCAGGTTGGATCCACGTCGTCGTGGAGAGGAATGTCAGACCAAATGCAAACGCACTTTTCTGGAGCGGGAGAGGAGAGTTTAAATGTTGAGTTTTGTTTTGTCATTGAGGTGCAGATTGTCAGTGTCGTCACAGGAGATAACTCATTTGTAGAGTCAAAAAATATGCAAGAACGAGACGTTCCCTCCCCCCAACCGTAACGACGCAGAGCAAAATCTCTATAGAAACTAACTGCGTGTTGCAATTCCCAGGAAACGTTATAAAGCCTGAGCATGAATGATTTTTCTGTGGCTGTACCGGACACTGTTGAAATGCAGGAATGTGTTGGGTGTAGGACTGTGTGCGTGAGCGCAGGCCGGACATTTTTAATTACACTAAATGATTTTTCTTCTTTATAGGCGATTACATTTCTGTTAGAGGACTGCAGATTTCTCTGCTGGTTCACAACCAGATGTTTTAGAATAGCATAATTTTAACGGATATGCAAGTTGCTTGGAGAGTTAAAGAGGCACTTTAATTTTATTTTTTGCTTAAATAATAATTACATTTGACCCAATACTTTGCCTTCCATTGTTTAGATTTCTGTCCTTTTATCTATTATTTGTTAAAGGTTGATTCAATCCTGAGCTTTGAACAGGAAGCAGTGGTGTTTCTGGCACTAATGTCACCCCAGACAAGCCCCCAAACTTCATATAAACAATTCTGCAAACCCAGTATTTCAGTTTGTTACCCTTCAGAAAGTAAAATCATTGGTGATAACAGCCTTGGGCGTCACAAGTTGAATTTTTATCAAAATTAAAGGGAATCCTGACGCCAAAAAAGCATTGAAAGGATAACTGTCCTCACAAATATAATAAAGTTTCATGAAACGCAAATGATGTTCTTCAATAGATTTGATCAAAGTTTTGAATGACTATGTTCAAATATGGTAACAAGTCTTTTAAAAACAATGAATTAACCTTTCAATTTAAAAACCTGTCACCTATTTTACAACACTATGGGGTCCCAACTCTCCATTGACTGGATAAGCAAATAAGCACAAGAAAACTCATGTTTGTTTTTTGTTGTGTGCTTTAGGCATCCCCAAGCCATGTTGCCCTGGGTGGACAGCCACATCACCCCCATCAAAAACCTCTGCTGCCATCAACAACTATTATTTAAGCAACCTTGTTGCTGTCACAGCTTTTACATTTTATGAACAAGAAACTGTTCTTGGCTTGCAAATTTTGAAACGACGCCACAGAAGGCAACGCATCGTTGCTACTTCATGCTAGCAGGGTACCAGTGCCAATTTCCTTTGCTGTAAAACTGGCTCATAACAGCACTGTATACCTCATCTTCCAAACCTGTGTGCTCCATCTGCTGTCCTTTAGTCTTAAATCAAAGATGGCTGATGCAGAAGCTCATGTCTATTGATTGTAATCTTTGTCTCTGCTTGTGATGCTTCAGGAAAAAGATGAATTTGTCATTTTGATGCCAGTTGGGGGAAAAATGGAGAAAAAAAAAAAAAAAAGCTGGGAACGCACAAATAAACTCTTAGTTTGGAAGGAGCAGGTTTACTGGCGGGCATAGCGAAGGGTCAAAAACAAAACCTGAATGTCTGAGAAAAGGTCGTTTTCACTGCTTATTTTGAAAAAATGTGGTCAGTTAGGAAGGGAAAGCTGCTAATTATAATTTTTTTCAATGCGTGCATTAGGTAATATGGATGGTTTGAGTTGTTGCAATGATTTGTTGTGAAAATATTGTGTTTTAAGTTGGCAGATTCCAAATACTCGGCCTTGGGGTTCTCCGGGCTGTAAGAGACGCTGTGAAATGCTCAACAATGATGTTCACCCTCACAGGAGCTCAAATGCACTGTACAGGAGATCTGTTTTCTTTTTCTGAATGTAGAGTCGCTACGACCACATGAATGCTGCTGGATTAAAAACAAAAATGGGCAAAAAAAAAAAAAAAGGGTTTTTTCACCAGTTTAGATCAAAATTAAAGGTGGAGAATAGATTTATTTATTTTTTTTCTGGTTCAGGAACAACAAAACCTTTAAACTTTTTTTTCCCCCCACTACAAACATGTGAACTATACAAAATAAATAACAAATAATAACTGCAGCTGCAACTTTTTCCTGAATATGACTTGAAACACATGCAGACTCCAAACCCATACAGACAGAAACAGAAGAGCCACATGTTCTATTAACCTACAGAACCCGGATCTTTACATATCGCTCCGAACGAACAGACCTGACAGGAAACTAAACTACCCTGTCTTATGAAACCAACTTCAGGCTCATACAAACTCCTGAAACAACATAAAAATACCGTCAAGCTACAGAAAGGACGAACAAAGTGCATCTTTCGGTTCTGTGTCACGTCCATAGCTGCGTTAGATTTCAGAATCAGCATCTGGTGTCATCTGTCCATCTAATCTCTCTGCATGTGATTTTTTCAGTTATAATCCTGAATGTAACCGTTTAACATGAAGATAAAAAAAAAAGAAAAAAAGACAACGCTATTTTAAAGAGGTATATTTGAGGAAAAAAAAATGCTTATTGTCTTAACTGGTACTGACATGAACTACAGTAATATAATCTTGGGCTGTGCTTTTATTGTTTTCCCTATAACATGTTAAGAAGACGCTGTATTGGTAGTTCTGTTTGATTCTTTTTGTTTGGTTTTGTTTTTTTGCATTGTATTAATCTTGATTCTGTTTTTTTTCTTCCTATGTGCAATATCAAATATCTCTCTGTCTCTTTAAATCTGACTGGTAAAACTAGAACTACTGCAGATCCATTGTAAAAGGGAAACAGCCTGGTGATCATCAATTAAACTCCATTGAAATCTAATCCGTGTCTCCATCTGTTCTGTTAGACCGCCCTTTTTATACTATAGAGGTCACAAACAGGAACTCAATTTTTAAAAGTCATTTGAAGGTGGAAAAAAAAAAAAAAAAAGCCCACTCGTCTTCTGTGGCTCCTCTGACATCGACTTGGTCGACTCTTTCCTTGAGGCCCGTCCTCTTCGCACTGGAACCAGATCCTGCCGTTTGCTCCATTGGAAAAATCTGGATAAACAAATTCCAGAGAAGGTCATCATTGTTCTATTTTGGTCGGCCAAATGGGTTTTTCCATCCACTGCTGCGTTCCTGGCTGTGCCAACGCGTAACCACGGCCACAAGGCATTGTTTTTACAACGGGGAGCAGCTGATTAGCATCTCAAAAGCTCAAATAATAACTGAACTACAACCCAAAGCAATGGAGAGGAGCTGAAATGAGAGAGGAGGTTCAAACCGTCCCTCACAATGGGAAAGGATCATATCTAGGGCTACAACGATTCCTCGAGTGATTCGAGTACCTCGATTATTAAAATTACTCGAGTAAAATTGATCTGCCTTGAAGCTTCGTTTAATTATGTTTTATTATGTAGTGCACCTAGTTCTGCCTGGATCATTATTTGTGGAGGGCAGCGCTCTCACTTCTGCCTATGAGTTGTTGTGAAGTGCTACCAGGATGACGTTGAATTGTTTGGAGTTTTGTCAGTTTGGGGGCAAATAAGCATTGTTGAATTGCGCGATGGTTGACAGCTTTACTGTTGTCGAAACCGCGCCATGACGGTTTTGGAGCAAACGGTAGGAATAGCGCAAAGAGAGAGAGATCCAATTCCTCGATTAATCGTAAAATATTCTATAGATTACTCGATTACAAAAGTATTCTTTTTCAGCAGCCCTAATCATAAACTCAAGGCCCAACATCTCATTGCCCGGGTTTCTAACCATTTAGCTAGACAGAGATTTAAAGACGAGTGGCTAAAGCAAATGATGAGGATCAGCAACCGATAGCATCATCCAGGACATGGCACTGCGGAATATCATCTCTACTGTCCATCCTAACAGTGTCTCATAACAGCTGTTATCCTTCCTGCCCAAACCATCGACGACTGACGATACATCGATCATCTGGTTACGATGCAAGATGAAGTTTTTGTGAATTGAATCGAGTCCTTTTCCCTAAACATGTAGGGGTTCTGAGCCTGCAGCATCAGTTCCAGCCCTGTTGTGAAGCGGTGAAAACACCATCTGCATTTTCATCAGATCATCTAAGGGACGAGACGAAGCAGATCAGGAAACACGGTTCTGGATGCAAATGTAAATTCCACACAGCTCCCAGTTAAGCCACGATTTTACTGAAGCCTCCAATTTGAATGTCTAAGTGCTTGTTTTGTGTGTGAAGCCTGTGATGAAAAACTTATTTTCCTCTCATACATTAAAATGAAATGCTGTGAGGAAACCCTGATTGGTGCCAGGACTGCATGACTCAAACTGTCCAGGGGAAATAAGTCTCTCATCAGAATGACAAGCAGCAGCTCCCATTAATGCTTCCTCCTCTTCAGTTAATTCACCAGACAGAATGAAAGTCAAGAGTTTAAGACATAATTGCCTCTTAAATTAAAAATATATATATATAAAAAATCATTTTTTATGGTCCAATGAAACAAAAGATGGAGATAAAAGTTGAGAGGGAGCTTTTAATGAAATTCAGCAGGCTGAAGAATAATTTTACCTTTCTATCATTGTCTGTAACCCTGTAATAGTTTAGTGACCGAAGAGGGAAAAAATGAACATTTTAACTTTATAATAACAGAGAGAGGAGACTGAAAGGAACCAGCCACCATGTAGTGATGGAGAAATTTCTCAATTTATGTCTTTAGTTGATGCAGACAGTTAAAGGATTATGTAACATTTTTTGATGGCCACCCATCAGTGACATCAACACGCTTAGTTTTTTTTTTTTTTTTTTAAATACATGAATCTGAAAATAATTCCCACCTCTTGATCTTTTGATCAGGTTATAAACTTTAATGCGTTTCAGAGCAGCCTTCCCATTGATCATATCATTGCGCAATTTGACATTTTCAAAATAAATCTGCTTAATGAAAACATGGCAATTAAAAAAAATAAAAAATTATTGATGAAAAGTTTTCGCCAGAATGAGGTGCAGTCAGCAAACTTTTTGTTTTTTAAAGCATCACACAAGTCACATGATCAACAATCGGATGTTACTCGTGGCGGAAAAAACGAAGAAGATGACAGGAAGTGGTAGGAGGATGATGGCAGCATGTTGTTTTTTTGTTAACTTATAACTTATTCAGGTGATTTTAATTGATGTTCTCAATAAATGGAAACACCTCTATTGTGAAATTGTTTTTTCTTTCCAACATTAGCAGAATATCAGTTTTGTTTCCTTCCAGGCATGATGCTGCCACCGCCGTGCTCCACTGTGGTGACTGGTGTTTTCAGTGTGATTATGTGGATGTAAGTTTCCACATAATGTTGAAAAACTTCAAGGTGTACGAATAATTTTTCAAAGCTTTAGAATATCTTTTTAGTCACTACGATATGGATAAAGTATTTATAAAAGCTCAAGGCTTTTTATTTCCTCAGAGTTTGTTCACCCTGGCGGCGTTTCTCAAATGAAATCAGCTTTTGATAAGCCTCTTTGAATCCGTTCTGCTTCAACAAAGAGCTCTTCACCCTTTGATTAGGCCTCTCAAGACGACCTGCTGGAAAACAGCAGTCACCTCGTTGAGGGCGTAAATTAAAGAAGCTGCGGCGCTGAACGTCGGAGGCGAATGGACACACTGCAGTGTTTGTGTTGGAGATAAAAAGTCTCCCAGACAGAATGACATCAGGGATTTTTTGTTTTTTTTACTTCCGGTGAGTCGGCCGTCTCTGTCTGTCCGTTCAGTCCCTCAGGAGGAGTCAATTAGATGTGGGGGTGTCCCCATGGCAACACAGAGGAGCAACAGGGCATGAGTCATCACTGTCGTTAAAGGAGATTTAGAGAGGAGGAGGTAAATGGGGTGAGGTAAGAAAGATGAAGGAGGTCCACTCTGTTCTGCTGGTATGGAGGGAGGGGAAAAAAATAAATAAGGGCTGAAATCAAAACCAGAGGATGAGGAAAAGTTGAGGATAAATGGCAGGAGAAAGCAACAAAGGTTGAATTTGATCAAGAATTGATCAAGAAACAAAGACGTAACACGAGTAGAGAAACAGATTAAACAAGAGGTAACAAGTGGAAATGAGAAAATGTTTCTATATTTGGTAGACACTTTCATCCAAAAGGATTTGCCAATAGGGACGACGTGACGCGGTTAAGATCAGAAGTAGCAATAAGCTACTTGGAAGGAAGATATTCAGGTTCATAACAACCAGAGATTTAAAAAGGAAGCTAAAAGCAAATGAGGAGGATTAGTGGTGCTTGCTGACAACTCATTTTGTCATCCAGGAAATGTTACTGTGGAATATTATGACAGAGTATTAGGGTCACACTTAGAAATGTAAAAAAAAATAAATTGAAAAATACAACAATGAAGTCCATTTCGAGAATAAAGTCTAAATAATACAATAGAATTCAAATTTATTATCTTAAGTGACTTGATTCTCGTACACAGTTATTCTCATACTTTTACAAGAATAAAGTTGTAAAATATCCATATTCTACCTGGTAGAACATGATCTCTGCTGCCTGGGAATGTTAGCATCTTTCCACAATCATGAGATTGTCATGCAGCATCTTCAGTCAGAGGCGTCTTCAGGTTTGTTGCTGGACTGTTACTGGAAATCCTTCCTACCCAAAGCATCACCTTCCACAATGACTCTTCAGAGATACTCAGATGATGTGATTACATCATTTAATTTCCATTTGTATTAAGAGTATTTGTGAATCCTTTTCCTCTAGACGTCTGGGAGAGTTCTGCACCTCCACCATCAGTTTCAGGTTTGAGGAGCAGTAAAAACACCATTAGTATTTTCATCAGATTGCCAGCAGCACGAGACAAAGCAAAGGTATTTGAATTCTGTCAGAGTTGATGGTGTAGCAAGAGAGGGGAGACAAAGAGGTGAGTTCAGTGGTTGCTAAAAGTAGGAGATGTTCTGACAAACTGGGTCAAGAGTTTCTTGAAGACGATGGACAGGAATGCTTCGCTTCTGGTAGATACATTGTCAAGAGTCTGAACCGTACACCACTTCAGGACGGTGTAGGCACTGCTAGCCGACAATCCGTTTACGACTGGAGTGACCGAGTCGTAACTCGAGTTTCCATTTAGATCTTTGAAGGCTAACATCGAAGGCTTGAATCTGACGCAGGCAGCTCCGGGTGGCCAGTGGAGCTTCATAAACATCGTACTCTTTTAGGATGATTGAAGACGTCTGGACTGTCTAAATATTTTCACAGTACAGATTTGGAGACCGAATAGCAGAGCGTTGGAGTAGTCAAGACGACCGCAGATGACTGGGTGGCATGTCATAGCGAGGCCTGATTCTTTTCTCGTGTTTAACGATGCGAAGCGGCACAAACGAGAGACGGAGGCAACATGATCTTTAAAGGTCAGCTGGTCTTCAACCATGACAGCCCAGTTTTCAACGCAAGATATGGGGATTCAGATATTGTGGTGTATGGTGGGGTTAGCTGGAAGACGTTTTCGAGGTGTTTATAGTTGGAGGTGATGAGCTTTCATCAGACAGAGAGAGGAGACTGTGGTTATCAGGTGGAATGACGCCAATGGACATAGTCAGTAAAGAAGGATAAAAAAGGGAGACAAGTGGGAGTGAAACTAGGAGAAATGAACCCAGAAATGGTTGACGGCAGAGAGTAAGGTGAATCAAAACGAGGGATGGATGATGGAGAGAAAAGGGTAAAATGGAGGAAGATAATCTGAGGTGAAGCAAAACCAGGAGGGGAAGATTGAAGTAAAACTGAAACAAGAAAATTGCAGACATGGGGGATAAAGGATGGAGAAAAGGAGGAAGAGCAACAACAGGTTGTTGTGTCTGGACTCTGGCCCATCGATCACACTGTGAAAAGTCCAGAATGTAACAGGGCCGTTAACATTTGGTCGGCTGCTCTTTGGACACAAACAGCAGGTTCAATTTGACGTCATTTTTTATTTTATTAGCAATACTCTTTCATCTGTCCAGCATCACCAACCTGACCTGAACAGCTTTACAGACGATTACAGCTCCACTCTGCTTCTCTGAAGCAAATCAAACACACAATCTCTTTGGCCGATATTAAACAAACGAGTAAACAATTCAGCTGTAAAACCCACGTTTGGGCAAAAACAAGCAAATCTAACACACGTCATTAAAAAAACCAAAACAAAACATAAACAGAGAATGTGACGCTACAGCAGATTTTTCAAAGTTTTTTTGGGACATTTAATTTTCAGCTTAGACAGAGAAGCTTTTCTACTGCGTGTGGTTCTGTCTAAGCTTTAACAGGCTGAAGCAAAGCTTGCAAAAAAAAAAGAAGAAGAGATTAAAGTGTAAAGTTAGAGGAGACTTTGGTCGGAGTAAAACAGATACTTTTGTTTTCAAGGCCCCAAAAAATTCAACTTTGGATTGGATGGTTTTGGAGCGAAGTATATGAGCTTCTGTAGCTTTAGGCTACATGTTCGCCCTCCTCCATGTGCAGGTCTGACACATTTTCCTTTAATAAACAGAAAATCACAGTTTCCAACTGACCTGCATGTGTTTAACCAGTGAGGAAACGTAGATGGCTGATTAAAAAATGGCTGACCTGCTCCTAGCTGCTTCTAGCATAGCGGTTGCTATGACGCGGTACTGAATGAGCTGGATTTACAGTTTATTGGACATGGCCCTTCTGGTAGGCATACAAGTTTATAGTTCTAGTGATTGTACAAATTATAACACATTTAACTGTTCTGCTCTTTGAAGAGTAAGGCTAGTATCAGCTGGTTATCAGAGATGTTACTGCTAGCTTTGCTAAATGCTAAACAGAGTTACCATGGCGTAAAATAAAAGGGATGAGTGGTTCTTCTTCTAGTCTGGAAATATCTTCCTTTCCAAAACAATAAAATTGATTATCGAGAGGAAAGAGCAGCCATCTTTCTTTAGCCGGCTAAGCGCTACGCTGCTTCATATAGCAGGAGAAAACTCCAGTCCGTTTTAACTAATGAGATGCCAGAGAAAGTGAGTGAAAACCACATGAGACCTCATTATAGTTTAAAAGCTGTGAAGAACATAAAGCATTCCTAATTCTGCTGTCAGATTAACCCTAATCTAGTGGTTTCTTCAGTTCTAACACTGCATTGTTTTCTGAATACCTGACGTGATAAGAGGCACATTTACAATATGTTTACTTCTAATGAACAGCAGGTACACACAAGTGAATAACACAGATCGATCAGAGTGGTGTGAATATTACAGAGGAAACCTGTAACAAAACAAAACAACAAAAATCCCTTAAAAATAAAAAACTTCCACTTTTTTGGTCAATATGAAGAAACTACTAATCACACGGACGACAAACATTCGATTCATCACTGTGATCTGACGTCATGAGTTCACACGATAACCTCTGATTGGCTTTCAGTCTGAAATCCCATAATTTGTATCTTCGTTAAAAAGAACAAATAAATAAAAATTAAACCATGATTGGAAGGACAGAGGTCTAAAACTCCAGTAGCAAATAGGCTTATTCTAGTTCAGGCACCTGAAACGGAGGAAAAAAGTGTAAAGATCCTGATGTGACTGTGTTGTTAGCATAAACTGATCAAATGAGTAAGATGCCAATCTGGGGTCATCCACACCAGTGACATGCGGTCAGGGGAGGCAAGTGAGGCAGAGCCTCACCGGTCATAATGGAAAAATATAATGACAAAATAACTTAGATTTTCACCCTGTGGTTTGTACTGTATTTATTTTTATTTAGAAAAAAGGATCAAAATTGGTTAAAATTTTGATCCTTTTTTCTTCAAAATTGCTGAATTTTCGCATTTTCCCCATTCAAATCCTTGGAAGAGCAGCAGGTGAGGCAGCAGCGATCTGAGCCTCACCTGGGATTGATCAACCTCTCGAACTGCACTGATTCTATGAGAGCATGTTGCTCCTGTCTGTACGACGCCAATAAAATGATTGAAAAACATTAATGTATAAACCGATTTTCCATAATTTAGCTTATGTATATAATGTACAGTGTTTTTTTGTCACCAACTGTGTGTGTAACTTGTTTCCTGTGCTGAGCAGCGATCAGAAACTACAGAGAACAGATTGGAGGTGAGGCAGCAGTTCTCCTGCCTCATGGCAGGGGGCGCTCCTGATCCCAGACATTGAGACTCCAAACTGCAGAGTAAGAGACAGTAACATGGAGCTAGCCATGGAGCTAGCCATGGAGCTAGCCATGGAGCTAGCCATGGAGCTAGCCATGGAGCTAGCCATGG
>CAEFZX010010765.1:0-12027 GCA_903066825.1 Alfaro cultratus
TGTCTCTGTGTTGCCCTGCGACAGACTGGCGACCTGTCCAGGGTGACCCCGCCTCTCGCCCGGAACGTAGCTGGAGAGGCACCAGCACCTCCCGACCCACTAGGGATAAGAGTGTTAGAAAATGTATGGATGGAAAAGAGAAATCCTACAATCGGTAAAAGTGACGCCACTACATGTTTGCTTACAGTTTGTGAAGAAGGAGGTTGCGCTCATTGTCTTCTTTAGAGGTTTTCGTGTTGTGTCCTTCTCTGGTTCTTGGTGCAGCGCCACCACAGGCGAGGAAGGGAACAGGTTTGTCATTTAGTTTGGATCTTTTCTTACAGAACAGTGTGAAAGCAAACCGCTGCGGCTGGAAAATGTAACAAATGCTGCAATACTCAGTTTATCAGATGGCCGGCTACGTTTGAACAACACCCATGTCTGTTGGACTATCAGGTGTGAAATAATGAGGTCCAAACTAGCATCTCGGTTCTGGGAAAGTTCTGCTCTCTATCAGCCAGCGGATGTGGTTGGCAAATAGAAATTGTTGACATACTAAGCACATCTTCATGGTTTTTATTTATAGATGTGTGCTCACAGTACTTATTTGTTGGACAGCCGTCTAGCCAGCTCTCGCCTCGCTCCATTTGCCATCAGCCCCCCAAATGAAATAAAGAACACATGGACGTTTTCCCCCCGTCGCTGCTTAAAAACAAAGTTTCCTTGATGACATCTCTGCCTGTCTTTCTTCTGCGCTGCTCCCATCGCTAATCGTAGCCCCAATGCCAATCGACCTCAAAATTTCCATTCGGAAAAGAAAAGAAAACCAAAATAAACAAACGATGAGATAAAAAAGGAGAGAAGAAAGCAGAGAAACAACATTTGCGTGCGCGGCAGTGATGGGAGGGCAAACTCTGTGCCAACTGTGTTATGGTTGGCAAACCTTGAAGTGCCTGATCAGCATTCGAGAGGGAGGGAGGAAAAACAGCAAAGCGACATATAGTGCGGTCACCATTCCCTGTGTGTTTGAACTGTGGGAGAATTTCATGTGGTTGCAATTTTCTTATTAAAGTAATGGGGGTCTATCAGTGTGCAGGAATTACAGATGGAGGTGAAGGGGGTCGGGAGGGAAAGCTGAACACCAGCTGCTGCTGTTAGTGTGTATGTTCATTTACAGTAACACTGAAGCTACTACGTGTTAGAAGATATTCACCACATAATGAGCTGGTAATAATGGCACTTTGGACAAAGTGTGCAGCAATTTGGTCTGGGTGTGAAAAATGGAGTCCTTGAGTTTTCCTTCAATCGTAAATTTCACAGCAAAATAATTTGACATTTGATCGTATTTATAAGGAAGAGGATTAGGGCCACTAAAAAACAACTGATTGATCAAAATCCAAATAAAACACCAAAATTTTTTAGTTGTATGTCAGTTATGTTGTTAGTACATTAAAATAATCACATTAATGTTTCTTCCCCACTGTAGAGTTTGTAAATCTGTACTTTATCCAGCCTGGAAGCCTGTCCCAAATTTACTTGGCAGATTTGAGTTTTAAGACTAGATTTTAATAGAGCATAACCTATTATTCTGGACAATTATGATTCTGAGAAAAACAAGCCAGAGTTCTGAGGGAAAAAAGTCAAAATTCTGACATTAAATTCAGAATTCTGAGGAAAAAAAGTAAAAATTCTGACATTAAATTCAAAATTCTGAGGAAAAAAGTAAAAATTCTGACATTAAATTCAAAATTCTGAGGAAAAAAGTAAAAATTCTGACATTAAATTCAGGATTCTGAGGAAAAAAGTCAAAATTCTGACATTAAATTCAAAATTCTGAGAATAAAGTCAATGTTTGGAGAAAAAAGGTCAAAATTCTGATAAATAAAAAGTCACAATTCAGGGAAACAAAGTCAAAATTCTGAGAGCAAGAAGTCAGAATACCAACATTAAAGCAAGAATTCATTTATAAGAAGACATTTTTCCATTGTCATAGTAAAAATAATCTGCCAATAGAACTAGTAATTTTTGAAAAGCAATTACTGACTTAAAACAACCTCCTATGTGACACTGAAAAGCTACTGGTAAGTTAGTTTTGTCTCATTTCTAGTGCATTAAAATATTTGCACTAGAAACTAGACAAAAATACTTGGTCAGATTTTGTTTTTCTGTGTTTTTGTCTCCAAAGCTGCTGTCAGCCACATTCAAAGCTGGAACAGATCAGACGTTATTGATTGAAGTGTTTTGGCATGACCATCTCGTATGAAACTTATACGTACTTGGCCGTACTTCAGGAGTAAACGCACATTAGGCACAGCTCAATATTTATTCAAACCCTGGATGAAGATCTGTAGTGAAACTACACACGAGTGGAAACAATAAAACGGGAATTTGTTGATTAATTTCTAGCTTAAAGCATTCTTCTGTATTTTTAGCCAAAGCAAAGCGTGGATCAGTGTCAGTGTTTGCTTTATTCTTGTGCCAGTAAAACTGTGGTTTGATGCAATTATTATGTTCATGAATATATTAGTAATGCAAACAGAGATCAACTGATATGTGAGGGTGAAGAAAGTTGAGAGAGGGAGCATGCAGGCAGAAGAAAACAAAAGAGGAATGTTTATGTTTCCATGCTATACATCAAATTCCCCTTTCATTACTGAAACCCAGATATTTGCAAACTTTTCACACATCCTTCATAAAGCTGCGCGGTTTTGGTTTACCCTCACCAAGATGGGGTTTCTCCCTCCTGGCTGTGTGTGGATGGGGTCTCAGACCTCAGCAGGATTAGCGGTCACAGCGCTTTGCCAAGGAGGTGAACGAATGGGAGGGTGAGTGTTTCGCTTCCAAAGCCCCAGAACAACAAAAAAAAGAAAATCTTGTGAAAAAAACCAAAATGAATGTCATTCCACTTTAATGAAGATGAGTTTTTAATTAGCTCCAGTTGGGATTGAATGGTTGTCAGGGGTCATTCGGTTTACTGTACCTTACATGGTTATGTCGAACGCCGTTGGTTTCAACCGCACAGAAATAACCAAGGATGTTATTACAAAGTTTACACAACAGAGAGAGGAGGAATAGGAAGAAGAAGAAGAAAAAAAAAGCCTGGAAAGATGGTAGATGTGATCCACGCCATCTTAGTAGGCTAACCCAGAGCAATGCATAGCCAGGGCTTCAAGACCAACAAAAAGAAAATATGTGGAAACTCCAAAAATGCTTGAAAAAGATAAATGAACAAAATGGCTGCTGTCAGGATCGACCTGTATGAGACAGAGAAGGAAAATATGTCTGAGGATGTGGGCAAACTGCCTCCGATCTCAAGTTAATATTTACCTGTTGAACATGAAGAGTGAGTACAATTTGGAGGAACTTTACGGCCTGAAATCTGTGTGTAAACGGATTCGTAAAGGACTTGCAAACTCTCCGTGTAAATAAAAAGGTTCTGCTGACTGGCAGGGTAAGCACATGTAGCAACACACGTATGTCCATCTTAGGTAGTACATAAAAGCTACATTAGCTAAGCTAATTTTGCTAGTTCTGCAGTAAATACTACAGCAAATATCAGTGATATTTATCTTAGTATTACACAGAGCTGGTTAATCAAAGCTGTAATGAAGTAATAGCTGTAATGTACTTATATTGTTCATAAATAAGATAGGGATGAGGCAAGAGCTAGTCCCAAACTTGTGGCTTGTTTACTGTTGTCATGGCAACCGTCATGACAGTTAGCTATGGATGCCTACCAAGATGGCTGTCAGCTACAAAGTTCCTGAAGGAACTACTGTATGTATTACTAACTCATATTTGGATGCTGTGCAGCTGGAAGTATTTTTGCTTTTAGTTTTAACACTTTCAGAAAGTTGTTATGATGCGTAACCGTGGTAACAATTTTTATTTTATAACTGGGACCAGGTGATTAGCATCTCTAAGCGTAAATAATTCCTAAACTACAACCCCAAACCTCAGAAGAGTTGAAAATGAAGCTTCATGAATGAGAAAAAACAGGAAGTCCGAATCATCTCTTCCGTCGATCATAACAGGGAAGCATCATATCCCCTACTCTATCATCTCTCGCCTGGTCAACATGCTGGACACAACAACTATCAGATCCCTGCAGAAATAAGCAACTTAGCATTTGACTCAGGTCTGGTGAACCAAACCAAACGTTTAAAGGCTTCAGGTCAGGACTGGTTAGTGTTGGAGGCTCTAAAATGCATATTATAATTTAGATAGAAACATATTCATGTGCTAGGATGGCCCAATCAAAGATCTGACCTAAATCTAACTGTGGAAAGAGACTCTACATTTGATCTGATTGATCTTGAGGTGTTTTTCTGAGCAGAAAGGGCAAAAACTGGTAGAGACTTACCCCAAGATACTTGCAGCCCTCCAATTATTAAAAGAAAAACTTCAGAAAAAAAAAAAATGTAATTTCATATTAATGACAATGAGTTTTTAATTTGCTCCAATGGGGTTTGAACAGTTGACACCAAGGTCAGCCAGCTCACTATCCCTAAAGGGCCATGTCAAACATCATTGGTTATAAAAACATGAAAATCCCTGCGGTTGTAATTACAGCGTTTACACAACAGGGGAAGAAGGGATGAGAAGAAAATGGAGAAGAAGAAAGGCTGGTTGGATGGTGGTGTGGAGAAAAGAGGGAGGGTTTGTGTCTTTTGTCTGGATGGAAGCCAAAGGAAGGCTTGGCAAACCTTGCAGGATTTCTGCGGGTAGATGTCTTTTCAAACGGAGACACTGAGAGATGAGATGTGCTGACCTATATTCACATCTTTACACTTCGGGCTGCGGTTGGAAACCTAAAACAGAGTTTGGTTTGCAGCATCCAAGTTAGTCCTGCATGTCCGCGATGTTGGTGTTTTATGCAGCTGACAGTAATCCGTGTCTCGTCTTGCTTGCATTAAGCAAATCCTGCAGTTGCTTTGGTTCCCAGGCTGAGTTTGACTTGTCACTCCAGCAGAGATTTCTTACCCTCTCCTCTGTGGCGGCTTTGATAATGTTTGAAAAGAGAGACATGTTTCATTTGATCATTTCATTAACTGTAATCTGCAACTGCTAGTGGTTGCTATGAGAGACCCTTCAAACATCAACCCACAGAAATGTGCTTGGCTGAATGGGTTTGCATTCTAAACTTACAGTACAGGACTCAAGTCTTCTTTATCAACCAGAAGTGGAACAAATTACCCACCATTTATGATTTGTAAAGCCAAGGAAAAATGTATTGACAATCTGATAATTTAGTGCTTTACAGGAAAATAAAGAAAGGTAAGGAACATTTTAAGTAAGATTGGAGAACCCATGACCTATCCACTTATAGTTTTATATATATATATATATATAAGATGATGTAATATCTTATATTACTGTGTAATATTCTGTAGTCTGAGCCAGGAGGAGCATATTAGTGTTGAATAGAAGCTAGTTAGCATCTGTTCTAGCTAGCTAGCTTATGTTCTAACTATCTATCTATCAAGCAATTTGTCAAGTTATTTATCAGGCTAACTAGCTATTGATCACACTATTTAGCTAGGTACTTTGCTAGCTGTTTATCTATCTAGCTGTTCATATAATTAGCTGTCTCTCTATCTAGTTACCTATCCAGCTATTTATCTAATAAGCTAGCTATTTTTTCAGCTATTTATCAAAGTATTTCTCTAGCTGGCTAGCTATCATATTTTTAGTTTCTTATGTTTTACTTAAGTTGCATCATGAAAAATTGTTTTTTGTCCACTGAGTGGGTGTAAGTTTGGTTGTTTGTGGCTGCAAATTGAAGGCTCAATGCTGTGGGCTCAACTCATGCAGAGACCGCCAATCTGCTTGAGTGTTAAATTGTACAAATACAAAAGAAGCAAATTGTCTTTTTGAGCATTTACTCAAAATGAGTTTCCCCAACAATCTTTTTCTGCTGCATATATAATGCAACTCTTTAAATTGTATTTTTAGAGTAATGTATGTGTGGATGTTTGGTGGGCACAATCCAAATTGTTGTCATAAAGGTGACAAGAGTTGTCAGTGATCTTAGGTGTTATTCACTGTACAAGAAAAAGAGTCTAAGTCTTATATGGACACGGTCTTTGACAGTGAGCCCAGTCCACCCCCACTCCTTGTCCTTTGTCCACAGACGTCTCCTCTGTGAAACCTGACCGCAAGGACAATCATCATTCCTCAGCTATTAGAACCAAATCTTTGAATGTGAGGAGATGTGTTGTCAGCTGACTGGCTCTGGTTTCTGCATAGATGAGTGGAGTGAGGGGTCACTGGCGCTTTTCGGCGACCCCTGACGGCCTCTGGTTTCCTGTCCAGGGACCATTCAATGGCCCCTATTACGTGTCATTGAAGAAACCAAAAAGTGGTCTCTGCTCTCGGTATTCACCACAAGGATCTTTATCATGCAAGCTGCTCAGATGAAACTCAAGAGTTTCCATAATGAATGTGCTTTCATAGCAAACCATGAGCAGTTGAAGATATAGCTAAGATATGCATGCGCAGATATAGGTGAATTACTCTGAAAGGAAATAAGGTTCTTTCTCTGTCCAATTTTAGAGATCGCTTATCTTTTCAAAGGTCTGTTTTTCTCTGAGCAGATGATTTGGATAGAGCGGTGTAACTAGAGGAAGGATTTGAACTTTTTGTAAAGAGGTCTTTTGTAGGAATTATTACTCTGTAACAGAAGAAGAAAAACTCATAAAAGTGCAACAATCCAGCTGTCTGAGCAAAACGTATTCTGTGTTTTCCTGCTCAGAGCTGTCAGTGTAAGACCTACTATCAGCTGAGCCAAAGAAAATTCATCCTGCCTGAATGTGGGAAACAAAAGTAACGTCCAATTTAACTAACATTTCAGTTAAAAGCCTAAAATTTTGAAGTGCACTTAGCAGCATTGAGACTTTGCAGCGCTGATGAACGGGGAAGAAGATCTTTCAGCCTCTGCTTCTGGACGTCTGTTTTCAACCAGCTCATGTCAAGTCACTGGGTCAGTAACTTCTGACCTTTTGGAGTAAATCACTGATATTAACCAGAGCTTGGAGAGAAAATAACAGCTCTGTACTTTTTCTTTTCTTTTTTCCTGGACAATTTCATGACTACTCATCACAAGACTGGAACTAAAATCGTCCATTTTCTGAATTCATTGATAACTAAAACCATAAAAGCATTCATGTGGATCCCAACTAAATAAAACCCTCATTGTCTTTGATCTGGTTCTGCTATAATATGCAAAAGCAGTAACAAAGCCTTTAGTCGGGAAATCAGGCAGACCTTTTTCATTTGCTTTTAACTCGTTCAAAACTTCTCGTCTGCCAATTACATCAATGCACATTGCTGAAGGCTACTGGAGGTAACGACTGCAACTGGCTGACCTTACAAAGAAAGCTAGCTCTGTCATCAGATAAAAACCTTTTTAGTGGTGGAAGTAAAAGAAAAATCTACTTCTGAGTTGTTTTTCGGCAGTAAAACTGTCAACATCATCATTTCACAAGCCATATGTTTATTTTCTTCTCCAAAGGAAAGGTAGCACCCAGAAGTTATAAGGTTCAGGTTGAAACAGAGTGCTTGCCATAGAAATAAAGAAAAATATACATTTTATATTGGCTGTATTTACTAACTAAAGTACAAAGCTAACCTAAGCAGCAAACATTACAAATCCCTTCAGAGTTGTGAACATGATCAGCTGAAGGTTTGATAAAACAGTAGATCTGCGTCTTTAGGGCTGATGTAAATGCACAGATTGTTCGAACTCTAATCCGTTCATTTGTGAAGGTGAAAACCATTTCAAACTCTGACGTGGACCAAAAAAGCGAACTCTGGTCCGATGTCTCTGTTTGGTTGAAATGAACCCTGGTGCGGTTCGAATATGTGAACGCCAAGCGGCCCAAAAGCCAGCCCAGGAAGTGGACTATGATGCAGGGTATTCTGGATACATACAACCAAAACAAATGCTAGATTTTAATACCAGCAGGAAAAATTGTCTGTGATCTTTTACCAAAGACAAAAGAGAAATCCTACAACCGCTAAAATTTGACGCCACTGCATTTTTGTTTCCATGTCATGAAGAAGAACGGTTCAGTGTCGTCTTCAGAGGTTCTTGTGTCGTTTTCCTCAGAGGTTCTTGGTGTAGTGTCTCCACAGGTGAGGAGGTGAACAGGTTTTTTAATTAGTTTGGTTCTGCACAGTGTAGTGTGAAAGCAAACAGCAGCAGCTGAAAATGCAACAAATGTTGCAATTTTAGTCCCCAATTCAACTGAGTCTATTGGACTATCAGGTGTGAAAACACCCAAAGACTGTCCAAAGTCTTCCTCAAATCCCTGTCACACTAATGCATGTCTGCAAAGAAGATGCAAAATATTCACCCACCACAATATTGAACCATTATGATCACACTGCAAAAAACTAAATCTTACCAAGTATTTTTGGTCCACTTTCTTAGTACGCCTGAAATAAGACAAAACTAACTTGCAAGTAACCTTTCAACAATGTGTATTTGCTTGTTTTTAGTAAATTCTTAATATTGATTAAAAAAATGGACTTGTTGCATTGGCAGATTATTTCATTTATAACATGGGAAAACAATTTTGTTATAAGTGAAATAATCTGCCAGAGGAACAAGTACGTCTTTCCCAATTTTAAGGAATCATTTGCTTAAAATAATCTCCTATACCTTACTGAAAAGTTACGTGTAAGTTTAGTCTTATTTTAAGCGTATTAAGAAAGTGAACCAAAAATACTTGGTAAGATTTTATTTTATTTTAATTTTTTTTTGCAGTGCACACGACAACTGCAGGAACCATTCACATTTTGGCTGAATCTTAATATTCTGGTGCGGTTTTTGTACAGGAGTGGGGCTCCTCAGAAAGATATTTGCAACAAATAAAACCAGTGGAAGAGTTTGCCAGATCAGATCAAATAGATCAACACCATGTTTGCCAAACATTTTTCTATTTGCGGACCATCTGGTTGTGGTACTAGCATCACATGAACCCAACTAACTGGCGATCTGTCCATTGGAGATGGTACCAGCTCCAGTGTGACTCTGAAAGGATAAGCGGCTATAGACGATGGACGGATGAACCCAACTAAACTCAGAACAGTCCAAAAGTGTAGGACCCCCTGTGAGATTTCATGTGCTACTTTTCCTGATGAAAACTGCATAACATCACATGCCGAATAGCACACCGTCTGCCGCTGATAATCCAAGTGTCTGAGACTTGCTTTAAATACTAAGCAGATTACTGCTCCGCTCTAAGATCAATGGGTCAGGGCATGAACAAAAGTGACCCAGTTACACTGAGCAGCATGTACAGAACTGAATATCCATCCTCTCTCCTGAATAGCTTTACATGGAGAAATGGGCTCAAGTGGTGACAGATAGTCAAACATGGCCACACATTCGTATCTCCATCCACTTATCTGTCTGCACCCCCAGCCCTCGACTCCGTAGCCCAAACAGTTGGAGTGAAACTGGAAATGAAACCACATCCCGTCTGATTGAATCTGAGGACCTGCTGAGGCTCTGGGTGGCTGTGCAAACAAGCAGAGCTGAATCATGAGACACCGGCTCCTAAACACACCTCAAGCTGAGGTAAAGAGGGATTAAATACAACATCTTTATCTCGAATCCTTATCTGTACCTGGAGCCGATCAGCTACACACACAGTTTTACAGTGTTTGTTTTCTTGTACATATTTGCTGAAGGTGAAACAGAACAGTAGGGCAATGTGTTTCTTGCCAAATGATCAACTCCGTGTCGAAGCCAGAAGGTTGAGCAAAAGTATTTGTTATTCCAGTGGTATGTGTCAGAGCCTGCATCATAAGGAAATTAAAAAGATCACAGCAGCTGCTTTTTGTTCCCTTGATCTGTACTTATTGTGTGTTACTCCTCTTATTGTCTTAGTGGTAGCTCTGCTTTTAAACTGCTTTAGGAAACTGATGAAGACATGTTTGATTCTCAGGGTATTTTCACATTTGACAGTCAGGAGCTCTTGGTTCAATTGGGGACAAAAATTACAACATTTGTTACATTTTCAGTTGGTGCAGTTCACTTTCAAACGAACCAAACCCTTTAAAAACACTTTGCCTCTGAAGAAGACGCTGAGCGCAACTTCCTTCTGCACAAAATGTAAACAAAAATGGAGAAGCCTCAGATTTCAGCGGTTGTAGGATTTCTTTTTTGTTTTTGAGAAAAGATAACAAATCATTTATCCAGATAGCGCTAGATTTGCCTGTTTGTTTTGGTTGTAGTTACCCATAGTGCCCTGTGCTTTAGGTCACATTTTGGTTTGACCTTTGGTCTATCTGAGCGTTCACATATGTGGACCAAGACCTAGGCTTTAGTCGGACTAGAGTTCACTTTTTTGGTCCACATCAGAGTTCGATTATGTATTCACGCCTCTTCAAACGAGTCAGACTTTCTAATCAAACTAACCAGTTTTTCCACCTTGCTTGCCAATTGGATGGTGTTTTTGGATTTAAGAGCAAATTTCTCATCATTACGGGCCAATATTTCTCTTATCTGACCATAAAGTCTTTCTCTAGAAGGCTTTTGGTTTGTCCATGTGGGCTGGCATAAATTTTGGTTGAGCTTAAAGGTGTTGATTTTGAAGGAAGAGACATTTTCTTTTTAGTCAAACTCAAGACCTTAACAAAACCTCAGACCTCAGCATGTGACATCCTGAAGAGTAGTTTCCTTTTCTGGTCTATTGCTGCAATAAAACCCAACAATACCTTAATTTTCAGACACCTTTGTAGAGACAGATTAACCATGACCTTTCATTTGTAAAGCAGTCCTGACTTTGTGCAAAAGTTCTCCTTCCTGTTAGTTACAGAAACAGAGGAAAGGTATCAAGCTCATCATGTGTGATTGTAGAAAAGACTGACATGATCCACTACCAGATGGAAGAGTCTGTGTTACGGAGAAGCAACCGATTGAACTCTGGTTCTGTTTATTTTTAGTCATAAGTAGCTAGAAATTGGAGGAAAAGCAAAAAACTTTGTTTCCACAGATGAAATATTATCAAATACTATCAGATATTTCAGAAATTATCTTTTTCTCTTGCTGGATCAGAGAAAATAAACAAATAAATCCAAAGTTTTGGACTCATTTCTTGTTTTTTCTTATCATCAGTCATATGCTGTTTTCCTCTCAGAAAAAGAGTTGCTCCAATAAAACATTAAAGACCCAAATTAGGAAGATATCTATAACCACAAAGATCTAAACGTCTGTCTGCAACTCTATCTCTGCTTTGGCAAGAACAGCCATAAAGTAAAAGTAACCAGTACACAATGTGGGTTAAATCGTTCCAGATGCTTCAGGCTCTGATGCCCAAAGTATTTGTGGGTAAAGTCTAAAATGCTATCGTTGAAAAGGAAGAGATATAATTACAACTGTTTTTACTTTGCTTCAGTCTGACAACCAACCAATGCTGGTTTTGTGCTGACAAGAGCTATTATGATTCTGAAATTCACAATAACCATCAAGTGACAGTGGCTTGGAAAAGGCACCATTCAGAAAAATGTAGGCTACATTCATCCATGTTGTCTTCTAGTCTCAAACACAAACACACAATTATTAACATTTGTCCATAACGTTGGTATGCAGAGTCTTTCGATTATTCAGTCAAGCTAAAAGTGTTTTTTCAGTTGGTGCCCAGCAGATTAAACAGGCTTTGTTGCTTTACATCTGGAATACGGAAGACCAAAACTGACATAACTAAAAACAAAAGTAGAAATATGTTTGTTTGGTTTTTTTGGTTTTTTTGTGTTTCTTATATATGCATTTTTGTCTAAAGCAATATATATATTTTTGTTTTTCCTTTTTCTCATTGATGGATTTTTGTCAAAATGTATATATTTTTAGCTATTTTTTATGAAATGTATTTATATATATATATATATACATATACACTCCTGATCAAAATCTTAAGACCAGTCAAAAAATTGCAAGAATTAGCGTTTTGCACCATTGAATCTTAAGAAGGTTCTAAGTAGAGCTTCACAATGTTAAAAGAAAAAATCAGTGCAAGAGACAAGAACATTTGAGCAGGG
>CAEFZX010010767.1:0-116361 GCA_903066825.1 Alfaro cultratus
CACAGGAGAGGGGAACTTGGTGTTTAAAGAAAAATATGACTGACTTTCACTAAAGTATAGCTTTAATATTGAATAAAATAAAATAAAATATTTTACAATAATTAATAAACTCAGAGTTAAAAAAAGGTAAGGCAAATCTGTAAATCTGTAACCCAAAGGTCGACTTTGATGAACTGTTTTGCAAGATATGCAGTCAGTAGACTAGAAAATGTCCACTACTTTGTGTTAGTGGGAAGTTGAGACAAATTTGTTTGTTCTGTAACATTAATAAATTTATCTTTTGTCTAAAGTATTCCAATTCAGATTTTTTGGGACATCTAGGAAATCTATTGACCAGAGAAGAAAATGCAAGAATATCCTGTCTTATATGGTTACTAAATTTTAGATTCCCAAATCTGGAACTAATTGACAATCTGAATTAAATTTTCATAAAGCAAATGGATGGTAGCAAACGGTGATCAACATAAAACACTAATAAGAAAATAATGGATCACAGTCAGTCATAAAGCACGTTTTATTTAACGAAAGATCAGCATTAAAAAGTCATTGCTCATAGCTGTAACTCACATCATTGCTGACTTCTTCTTCATGCATGTCCATCAGGAATATCTTCATGATGTCATCAGAGGGACCCTGCAGGATTCGTTCCCACAGTGGATGATCTCTGTGACTCAGCTTTCTTTTTTCTAGGAAAAACAACAAGGACATTGGATCATCTTTACTCTTTTTCATTTATTTATTGATTTCAGGTTGAACAGCTCAGCCTTACCTCCACTCTGGTGAACACAGTACAATGCAAACTCCTGGGGATCATTTTCTATCTGCATTACAAACAAATCAAAAGATAAACATCAGATAATTCAACATGTGGTCTGTTCACTGTTTTCCTGACTGAGCAAAAGCAAAAATGTGCTGTAAGAGCAAGTACTCTAAACTTGCCTTGAACTTGTTCAGCAGCTGTTCGATGACTTGGTCTGTGGTCATCCTGCTAGAGATGCGAACTTTAGTTGAAGTGTCAAATGATGGAGTGAATATAGAGGTCTGCAAAAGTCAATGAGAAAAAAAGAGGTAGCTCAGGATTTTATGCGGGATAGTAAGGCTTTCCCTAGGCAACATTTCTGCTAAAACCACCAACACTTTGGAAAGTTACAAAATAATGACACCAACAGAGTTTTATATTAAACGTAAAATATTAACAGGTAAATTAACATAACATCACTTTGAAAAATCCCATCAATGAATAAGTGGAGTGAGAAACCAGTGGACATAGTGTTAAAGTAAAAAAGCTTAATTCAGGCCCTGTTACTTACTTTGTAGTTGTAAAAATGTCCGTTGATAGAAAAGCGATGCTGTTTTTCTTTCTCTCTTTGTGCTGCTGACTTGCCCCTGGCCTTCCTCCTCTTCACCAACGAGACATCACTCATGCAGCGAACCAGGTTGGACTCTGGCTCCAGCTCAGGGCTCCTGTGCCTCATAGGACGCAGGGTGGCAGTCTCATAAACAGGAGGCCCTGCGAAACGGAAAAAACATCTTTTTCAACCCTACAAAATAAGGTTTTCTTCAAGCACCATTTAAGTGCGGAGAAAGTTATTTTCAGTTGCAAAAGAACGGTCAATACAAGGGCAAAGAAGATTCTAAAAGAATAACCAAGGAACTCCAGTTTAAATGATACTGCAGGCAGCAGATGTCAGAGTTTGAAAGACTTAGTAAAAATTGCCACTAATTTCAACAGCATGTTCATTAAGGCAATACACATTACTAAAAATGATATGTCATACTATCTACTAGATAATAATGAGCGTCTAAATCTCTATAAAGACAGAAATCATAATTCAAGGCCTTTACAAGATCCCCAAGCTGCATTGTATGAAAATTTGCGATCCCACAATGACCAAAATAGCCGGATTGGACTTTGGAAAACTTTGGCAACCATTGCTTAACACAATCTGTTATGTGTCCACAAAGGTAACCCTAAATGCTAAAAGAAAGCCACATTTTAACAGGGCATGTTGTTTGGAAGTAGAATCCTTTGAAATGACCAGATATAATAAGAGGTTAACCAAAATTTCTCATATAAACAATTAAATCCTCAAGTTGGGCAGCTGGCAACAAAAGTCTCTTGTTTTACTTTTAGTTTTATTTGTTACTGATGAAAGGTTTTGGCCATTTTGTCGCCTTTTGCAAACCAGGCATAATAATTTTGCCAGTTTTATAAGAAACATCTGAACACCAGTGGCCCAAAATGACCTGTGTGCAGCAGCCAGTTCTTTTATATTCTATGACTCTGTAGATTTAGTGGTGGTGATATGTCAGGTGACAACACACAATTGTGATGTTGGCTCCAAGATTTACTAGGTGCACCAAATACTTCCATTATTGTGATTTGGTAAAGAATGACACTTGTAATGCAAATTTACATTAAAAGTGTCATTATTTATCGAATGACACTCAACGATAACCATAATAAATGTTCATGAAGACTTCATTTGATATGTCATGTTTATGACAGTGCACACCTCTTCAAATAAAGTGTTACCGTAGAAACTTAAAGCCCAACCTGGCAAAGGATCTTTGACGACGGTTTCCTGTGCTGCCTCTGTCTCTGCCATCTCATCTATCTGGTGAAGCTCACTGTATTCTCCCCATCGTGACATCGTACTGCAAAGAGACAGACCCAGGAAATGACATCACTAATTACAGAGTCCCGTAAAAGTTTTTACCTTCTTATGTAAACATTACTTGCCTTATAAACCTCAAGCTTTTACAGTTTTAAATGAATATTTGTGTTAAAAAAAATATTAAAAGCTCTGAACCTTTTGCTCCCCAAAGGGCTGATTGGGCTGATGGGATCTAAAACATTTGAGAAGAAAAATAAAAGAACAGAAGAAATCTGTAAGGGTGCTTTTATTTACAAAGAAAGAAGAAAGTGGGAAAACATGGTGCTGGTGTGCAAAAGATCAAAAATGAACCTGGTAGAGGATCTGCGAAGATTGTTTCTTGTGCTGCCTCTGGCTCCTTTATCTGCTGAACCTCACTGTATTCTCCCCATCGTGACATAGTGCTACACAGAAACACACCCAGGAAATGACATCAGTCCACAGTCATACAAAAGTTTTTACCTTTCCATGTGAAATGATCAAAGTTAAAAAAACAAAACCTTTTGCTCCCAAGAGGGCTGTTTTGACTGGTGGGATCAACTGAAGTTGGAGACTGAAGGGGAAGAGTCTGTTTGTCATCCTGTATCTTCAGTCTTATTGGTCGTCGTACTCCCCAGGAGATGTTCAGAAAGCCCTCCACTATCACCTGTCCACCATGCCCCTGTTACACAGACACGTGTGGTGTTGCTCACATCTTTCTGTAGGTCTCAGTTAGTTATCCTTCAACTATTCTCACAAACCAAAAGCAATTTAAAACGCTGTGCCTCGCACCTGAGAAGAGGTGAGATGCTGCTGAGTCTGGTCCTTCAGGTAGCAGTTGTAGGTGTTCAAAAGTGACAAAAACTCTGCTCTGAAATGAATAAATAAATGAAATATGTTGCACAGCAAAATAAAGAACAGAGAAATGCAACATCCTTGCGGAAGTATTCATGTCCATTGACTTTCTTTTCCACATTTCTACATGTTACAATCAAATACATGCCACACTTCTCAGATTTGTTTGTTTATAAACACTTTTTTCCCTTCCAACACTTCAAGATGTATCTGACGAAATGTGAAAATCTTGGTCAAGGGAACTGAATACTTTTGCAAGAGACTGTAAGCAGAAAATGTTTTTAGTGAGTTTTTTTTTGTGTGGAATTAAGACATTTTCCAGAAAAATATCAGAAACATAGAATAAACAAAAAATAAAAAAGAAAGTCCTGAATCACCTAGACAGCGTCCTCCCGCTGCCTGCTTGGATCACTGCAGGCAGAGAAGCTTTGTTCATCTCTGTTCAGCTACTGCAGAGACAAAAAAACCCAACCAAACAAAAAAACAGGATCAACTGTGATCACTTGTCACCACAAATACAAAGCAGCCATGCTGACTCCTAAAGCATCAAGCAGTATACAACACAAAACCTGTGAAACGACAAAGCTAAAACCGGTCTTCCTGCACTCGTACAACCACTGTAGTGTAAGTCCTTTCAAAATGCTACTAGAAAATAAAAGTCTTACCCGCTCCGACATTGAAAATCTGAGATAACCTTGATTTTGTCTTTGTCCCAGTCGATTTCTTCTCTCTGTGCCTTGAAAAAATTTTTCCAGCACTTTCTTTCTCTGTCTGAAGTTATATTTATCCTGTTCTCCCTAACCGTCCCTTTACTCTTTCACTTTCTTTTTTTTTCTGCATGTTTCCAAGAGATTTAATAACAGTGCTCCACCCAGTAACCAGTGATGACAGCGTAGGGCCAACCATTTGTTTATATTTTGCCCACAGACGCTGAAGCCTCCCACTGGAACTCTTCTTTTATTTCCTCTGTTTTTCTTTGACAGTGTAAAAGTAACAGCAGCAGCGGTTCATTTAATTGACATTTCCCTTTGTTCTTAGAATTTTCATCTGCCCCAACCTGTTTGTTGTGGTGAAGGAAATATCTGACCTATTCATTTCTGGTTGACAGATGAACTAAAGAAGTGCTCAGAGCCAGGCGTAACCCAATAAAGTTTTATATAGTTCCCAAAATTTGCTTTGCTGTCATTTGTTTGTGTTAAATGTAATGAAGATGGGGACAATTTTTAAATTATCTCCATTCTTGTCAGAGGTTCACATTTATTCTAGTTTCAAAGGGATTTATATATTTCAATTTTAAGTATCGTTGAAGAATAACGATAAGCAACAGCTTGAGTCTTTCAGTCGTTTTTTTCAGGATTTCAGGAGATCCATTTAGCTCAATGGATCTCTCCAAACCAGACCAGCTTGCTTGTTTCTGACAAAAAAAAAGCATCGCCCCCAGCATGACGCTTCCATACCACCACCATGTCTCACCACAACATGACATCTTTTTTTATTTTTATTTTTAGAAATGATTAAAGCTTAAAAATGATTGAAAGAATAAAACACTTTTACTGCATAATTTCACTTTGTCAAAGAATCATGTTATCAAATGTAGTAAAAAAAAATCTTATTGCATTTTGTGGATAAAAAAAGGAGATTATAGATCATTTCCCTGTAAAAACAGGTCAAAACCCAAGATCTTGTACATCAATAAGCAACCTATTGGAACGACATCATTATGTTCACTAACAAGAGAATTATATGTTACATAAAAATAATTTTAGTGCATAAAACAGAAAGAAGCTTTAATAACACATAAATAGTATTTTTTTCAGTATTCCAATTGTGTCATGGCCACTTCCCTCAATTCAGAAAAGCACAATTCAAGTATTTCATTTAAACTGGTTATTATCTACATAAGACATGCAGCAAAGCCTATGTAGGCACGCCTTTCATATTATTCACTTTTGATTAGAAAAAGACATGGCCGGTGGGTGAAAAGCCACATTGCACACCCAGTAACTCATCTTATGGTCTTCCTGTAAGTCGTGCATGTGCCTATTCCCTCTTATAATCAGCTTCCAATAGATAGTAATTCAAAGCCTTTGTTTTGCTAACACAATGTTAGTCACAATAATTCTGTTTGAAACCCTCAATAATTATATCCCTTAATAAGATAATACGGAACAAAACTGCCAATTCACTCACATAACATAAACAATACAAATCCTACATCTTTTCAGTGTTTGGTTCTGTGGAAAGCCACATCAAAATTGTTCTCTATGAAAGATCAAAAACAAGTTCTCCCTACCTGGCCAGTCTTTCGTCTGATCTTCTAAACAATGATGTAGATTTCCACTACGTGTTTAGAAGTTGAATGTTTGTGCATTTGTTTGCGTTCAAAGGTCTGAAATACAGTTGGTGCTGCAGGAGGTGAGCCTGTGTAGCAACCACAGAGCAGCTGGTTAATTATTGCAGAACACGTTGAGACAATCCTCAGAGGGAGTGGCTGACTGACACCAGATCTGACTTGACTTTAGAATGTGAGCATGTATGAGAGCGAGAGAGAGTGATAGAAAGAGAGGTAAAGAGAGGCAGAGAGAGAGGTGAAAGCAGAGAGATAGTGAGAGAGAAACCGCGTGCACAAACAAAATGAGACTCGAGGATTTTCAAATCTTTGAATCTGATAAAGTTTCCTAGTAGCTAAGCCTTTCTTGCTGCTAATTTCAGCAGCTTAATTCAAGCTGCTTTACCAAGCATAAGTTAAAACATGCAAAGCAAATTCTTCATCAATACATCACAACTCTGAAGGTCTGATCGACTGTTTATTCCAAGCCAGAGGCATGGTTTCTCTGATTATTTTTGTGGTCTTTGGTCTTTATATTTCATAGACAGTTCCCTTTTTCCTTCATTCCTTTGTTAGTAGGTAGTGTAAAGCCTTACAGTATAACAAATATGTCTTCAAAGAATTTAGCGAATACTCAGTTTTAAACTGCCAGTTTGTATTTCTATACAGCAAAGTTTAGAATGTAAAGCATTGATTAAGATACTTTCTGAAACTTACCAGATATACTTTTGAAACGTATTTGCAAACTTTGCAGAATGTACAGTTCACTTTCTCACAACTTACCAGAGTCTGAATTCTCAAAGTCAAAGAATAATTTATTCGGCCAGATGCAGAAAGAAACTTTGAGCAAAGAGACAACAGAAACTGCTATCTTAGTGAGGATGTGTGATTGACTGTTGTTATGCATAATGCTATCCTCTAGGGACTGTGACTGGTTGATGCTCAAAACAAAATAACATAAAAAAACGCCCTCACTAGGCAATTGATAGAAGTTAACTGATCCTACATTGACAGGATTAAGAAAACTGTGTCCCCAAGATGAAACTATGCAATATCTAACTATTTGCCACACAACATCGACATCGTTGACCACAGACTATTTACATCCTTGTCCTTACTTTGGTTTTCCACAACTCCACCATTTTACTAAGCCATCTATTTGATATTAATGTGGACATTCAGCTGTTAGTAATTTATTGTGTTTGCCTCCTTGTTAAAAGTTGTTTGATCTGACAAAAAAAGTAACATAAAATGGGGAAGTAAAGGATGTGAAACCAAACAGGACAAAGGAGCAGAGCCCACTGCTGGCAGAGCTCTATCCATTTTACAGAATATCTCTCTCGTCTTCCCTTCTTAAGACACTGTTCCGACAACGTGTCACTATAGGAGCTCTCCTAAGATCTAAAGGGCTTTAGTGTGTAAGACTTTTCTTAAAATGAAGTCACCAGGCGTTGCTTATAGACCAAGATTTCTTTGAGGACCAGGTAGTTTTCCACAACTTAGAGGCGCTTCCAGAATCTAGAAGGGACTTTCCAGAACTTGCAAGACACTTTCTTGGAACCTTCATGAAACATAAAAAGTCTCTCTGCCAGAACTTATCAAATACTCTTCGCAAACTTATCGGTGAGTTTTCCAGAATGTACCAGGTACATTTCCATAACTGAGCAGTCATATTGTGCCAAGTTTTAGAAGGAAGTCCCGAAGTTTTATCATATTCTCGAGCAACCAGTAAGCTTGAGAATATGATAAGCTGTTTTGTCTTGGTATTTCTGTGCTTTGAACTTAGCTTTTTAACTTATTTTACAACTCTTCTGGGCATTCTTCCTTCCTTCATTCTGCCATTATTTCCTTCTTTCTCATTGAGTCTTTATGAAATTGGATGAACATTTGTGGCTATATAATTATCTCCTTTTTACTTGGACAGTATTTGAAATAAGTGTCTTTTTATATTTGAAAAGAAAGTCCAGGATAGATCTGACTTGGAACTGAATGCTGAGTCTCCCTTGAACAGATTCATCTGCAAGTGTTAGGCAAGTAGCTTTTTGGCAATCATCTAGTGGCTGCAAAAACACCTGAAAACCTGACAGACATAGATCATGACAAAGTTTGGGTTGTTTGATAAGTTGTATTTACAAAGGCCCTGAGCCTCTTGAGGTTACATTCCTCAGCTTGGGTGCTCCTTATTTCTCTGTTGCTTTAACAGAAAATCAATTCCTCTAAATCCTTTCAAGTAGAACAATTGTCCTAAAATCAATCACAGTCCAAGTTCCAAGCAAAAATCTTTAAAGGATCTTCAGTAGCCCTGGAAAAGTCTTTTATTTAACAGCACAGCTTGTACCATAAAAAAGGACCTTTGAGTCACTGAAGTCTGTGTTAGAATTTTGTACAACATACATTTAAAAGGGTTGGTTTTATATGTGGCTGTTGTTCGATCAGCAGAGGGAGCCAGAGGATCTCTAGACATTCTCATGATTTTTAAAGCCAGCGCGTTTAGAGAGGTAAGTTACTTTGTCACTGTGTATGTTTCTATTCTGCTTATTTAGTTCCAGTGCTGTTATTTTTAATATGATATGGGATATGTTAGTGTTTTCCCTCCTTTTGTTGGCTTCTTGTTGAACAACCGAAAAAGAAGATAAGCTATCGCTTAGCAGACAGCCTCACCTAGTGGACAATAAAAAGAAACACAAATAGGTTTACTTTGAATAGTTTTCACCAAATGGGAGGTACACAGTATTGCACCAAATATCAATTTTTAATGACTTTTCTCTGACGTTAGCACAAGTTATTTACTAAGCAAATAAATATTGCCCAAATGTGTAAATACATTTACTTTCCTTTTGATTATATAACTGAAAAATATTTATATGCATACCCCTTCTATTTAAATAATTTTTATGGTTTCCACTGGCCAAGACAAACATCTATTCTATTCTATTCACATCTGCTTTTGGAGTATTGGATGCTGAAACATTAGAAAAGTGATTTTTGCCACTGTTTTGACATATTCTTGAAATCACAAATCATAAGTTATCACCCCCCGCCCAAAAAAAAAACAAAAAAACAAAAACACACACCTTAACGATGACTTAAAGATACAGACTTCCTGTTGGAGTACAATAGGTAAGTGCCCTCGATGCTGGATGGATGAGCAGTGAATGAAGTGAAATGCCATTCCTTTCTTAAAATAAAACAGAAAGTTCAGGCAGACAGGCAACAGGTGGACACAAAGGCTGTCTCCTGGATTCTGTGTATCCTGGATGTGTGTGTATCAGATTGTTAAGCAGTGAGCTGCATAACAATCTTGTGTGAAAGCATGTTTGTAGAAAATATCAATGGTATGGGTGTCAAATTGTTTGATAGCAATAATTAGGCACAATTGTGATATGATTGAATTTATATCCTTCAAACAATTTGTTATGCTTCTCTTCTGCTAGATTCCTGACAGGCGACAGAAACATCCCAGTGTGATTTGTTTTGAATAAACATAAAATGTCCTGTCGGTGTTGTTGACCACTGCGCCTGCTGTGTTAGGAGCCATCCGAGCTCAGAGCATAGCTGCCAAATCCCAGTGACTGTACAAAAGCAGCTGCCACTGTCCATCACCCAGCTAAAACACAAACGCGTGCACACGCAGAGTAACAGAGCTGTCCCAGAGAGCGCTCGTGGTTGTCTCCGGCACAGAGTGAAGCAACAAGATCACATCCTAGTTGTCAGTTTGTTATTTTGCTTCCTCGACCACATGTTTTACTCAGTTTAATCACTTTGGAGCCAAAATGAAGACTTTGGAGCAAATATTTGCCTTTCATATGATTCTGGTCACCTCAGCTTACAGCACACAGAGAGGTAAGTCAGAAACTCTTGAGTGGTCCCAGTTGCTTGACTGTGTTTTTGTCTTTTCCTAAAGATAATGGTGTTTCCTGCAACTGTCCAAAAATATTTGTATAATTACAGTGAACTACAGCAATAACCTTCATGCACAGCATGAAAAACGAGCTGGTGTCTACAGGCCAACTTAGCCAAAATTTGATTAACTTCATTTCCTCCCTACAACTTGGGATACCCTGTCTGTAATTTGTGACAGAGGAAATTGAAAGCCTCAGGTGTGTCACACATTCTAATATACAGCACTTCAGCTGTATACACGGCAACTGCATCACAGCTAACCTGGTTAGATCCTCTCACTGAAGCAGTGAGTGAAGCGCTGGATTACAGACATGTGATATGAGCACCATATCAAATGCTAGCACAAACAGTTCATGAGCCTGCAGGCAGACATGCTTAGAAAGTGCGGAGCACCTACGCAAGCTGCAGAGAGCAACAGGTGGCCTTTCTATCCACGGAGAGCCACAGGAGCTTCTGTACAATAAGTGACTTGGTGGAGGTTTTGGGATTGATCAGATAATATGGACACTACATAAAAAATAATAAAAAAAATAAAAAAAGAGAGTTTACCTAAAGATGAATTGCATATTTGTCTTAGAAATAAAAACAGATTATGTTTTAAATTACTATTCACATGAATACAAACAACATTAGTCATAGAAAAGGCATTAAATAAATGGCATCATATCTTGCACCATAATTTCTTCAACACCTTTTGGTAAAATTGTCCAAAACGATTGAAATGGTGATATCCTTCATAGGTTATAAAAGACCCTCAAAAAATACACAGTGGACATTTACTTATTTAAGACTAACTTCAATTTAGGATTTGAAAAATACAGATGATAATGCCATGTGGCAGTAAAGTACTTGTAATCACTGATATGTGTGGGATATGCATCAATCCTGCATTATGCCACCATGACTGAATATCAAGAAGACATTAAGTATATTTTAACTACAAAATCAGAAGTTGAAAAGCCATGCGTCAAGTCCATCCATTGTAAACAGTATGTACTCTACATTCTGTTGTCAAGACTTTCAAAATGTGAAATTTTAGTTTTATTTAACAAAGAATAATCTCTGTACCTCATACCATTTTTTTCACTAAACCAAAACCAGAAACGTTTGATCTTTTTTTTATTTGTTATTTTTATCTCTGTTACATAAAGTATGAAACAGCAGGAAACTTCTTAGAAACTGATCGCTTGAAGACAATGGTCTTCAAGAGGTAATAGTAACTGTTTACAGTTGGCCTCAGATCACACATTTGGATTTCCTTTCAACTTAGAAAAATCTAATACACTAACAGTTCAGAAAACAAGAGAGGAAGTGCATTAGGAGCAGCAGCAACAAGAAAACATATGAAAAGGATAACAGTATAAGGACATTGTTTTGTCTTTTTTTAAATAAATATTTCTACATGACTTAAGTGAAAGAATTCAGCTCTCACCTTGGGGTTGCTTAACTATGCTTGTCTACTTGGTGCTAAAAAAAGTTAGGTATGACTGTGAGTAGGTTAAAATGACACATTAAAACAGACTAAGCAAAAGTACCAAATAAAACATTATCAGTTTGTGGTAAAGAAGCAACTTATTTCAGCTGCTTCAACAAATGTGTGAATCTCCTCTGTTCTAATGAATTTAGATTGCTGTGTAGCAGAATGCTTTTTATTTACTTTTTCTTTATTGCTTAGCACCTCATATCATCACTTCACTAGAAACAGTGGATGTTCTTCTTGATCACAATGCCACCTTCATCTGTGAGGTGGAGTCAAGTCCCAGTGCTTCTATTACATGGACCAAAAACAATCAGCCAATCATGTAAGTTTACAGTTTCTTGATCATTTTAGGGATTCTCTTCTAACCACATTTTGAGGGTGGCATCCTGTACATGCTATGTACATAGTTAAAAAAAGAAAGAGACAGAACTAATTAGTATTGCTAATTTACAGAAAAGCAATAAAATGCTAGAATATAAAAATCCAAAATCACAACTGTATATCCCAGGTGATGTCCTGCAGGCTGGAGTGAACAGTGAATATATTCCAGTTGTTTTACACAGATGTGACCCATATTTTTTCATGACAGCATGAACAGCGCTAGTCCTTTTTTTTTCTCAATAAAACTCGGGCCAGGATATTTTGACTTCATTAATAACTACATACTGTTGTTTTTGGATTCTGCAGGTTTCAGCTGCATCTCATTATTTACAGTCTGTGCAGAACAGTTGTGCCTCAAGCTAATCAAATCGAGATGCTGTGTCTTATTACTAGAGTTGGTTTCCTCCAAAATAAATTGTACCACAGCAATATTTATGAACATTAAAGCAGACAGTATTAATGGAGCTAGTCATAATTTTGTCAGCTTGCACTTGGACAACCTTGCTGACATCCATATTAACTTGTATAAACACAAAATGCTGCATGAGATTTCACATGTTCTCCTGCGGATGCAGGTCACTGAAGGGCTACAGACTTTTCACATTGGAGTCTGATGCTGATCACATTAAAATTATAGTGTGAACAATTATATGAAAAATGGGATTTTAGCAAAACATTGCAACAGAGATTTAAGACCTGAAATATGAACGTAGGCCTCTACTACTTTTAATTTAGGAGAATTAAAGAATTAGTAAAAGGCCACAGATGCTTAGTTATATCAGAAAAATGTAATATCAGATGCTAGGTTTAAAGTTTAATATGACTATGTACTAAAAGAAAGACTCAAATAAATGTGCTGATTGCATATTCTTTTTGTCAAAATAATGCAGATGCAACTTGTTCTTTTGTGATGCATTGGGTCTCTAAAATGTAAAAATAGAAAATTCAGAAGTTGTAACAAAATCTAAATTGCTTACTTCATCACCACACTCCTTTTTGCTCTCTCAGGTACTATGACAACCGATACCTTACCAAGGAGCAGGGCCAGATGTTGACCGTCCCTCATGTGAAAGAGTCAGACAATGGAGAGTACTGCTGCATTGCCAGCAACGGCATCGGAGAAGCTGCAAAGAGTTGTGGAGCTCTTCAGCTGAAGATGAGTAAGCTTTATTCTAAAAGTTTATAGTTTAGGAATAAAGACTATAAATAAAAACTTTGTGAACCCTAAAATAGTGTGTTTTCCCTAAACCAGAGCCCCAGATCAAGCGTCAACCTACCAACGTAACTTTACTGATAGAATCTAAAGCTGTGCTGCCCTGTGTTACCCTTGGGCATCCCAAACCAGATGTCACCTGGCTCAAGGACGATGAGCTTATCAAGGCAAGCACCTTTAGTATATCTTTAACACACTATCTGTCAAAGTGGGTGGTGGGCCAATGTGTCTTTTAGAAATGAAGTGAAGAATTGTTGCAAAGGGAGAAGTTATGTGAAGACTAGCAACATAGTTTTCACCCATTAATTTGTTATATTTTGCTTGTCTTTGCTTGACCAATGACACATAAACTCAAAATATTTTTGCTTCACATTTATTTCCTCATAATAATACATCGACTTTCACAGCAAAATCCTTGCTGCCTAATACATCTCACCTACTCACAAGGCTTGTAATAAAGGAAGCTTTGGTGTTCACTTGACTTTTGAATAGTTATGTTATTCCCGATTCATATATGATCTTGGAATACTGAAAAGTTTAAACAAGCTTTTTACACTTTAAACAAATTTCTTCCAGATCAGCGACCGCATCACCATTCTTGATTATGGGGCGCTAAAAATTCATAGGATCCAGACGGAGGATGCTGGGATGTACCGCTGTGTGGCAAGGAACAGCTTTGGTTTGGCCTTTTCAAAGCCTGTCACCATTGAAGTACAAAGTACGATGTTTACTTTTTATGCTTGCACGGTTAAACTTATTTCAAGCAAGCTGAATTTATGACTTTTTCCTATTATATTTAAATGAATCTATCACTCTGTTTGTGTATCTGCTCAGCTCCAGCACGACTCCTGCGAGTTCCAAAAGAGAAGAGAGCAGATTATGGTAGCCAGATAACCCTGGAGTGCAATGCCACTGGGAATCCTACTCCCACCATCACCTGGCTGGAAAATGGGAATACTGTGAGTGGTTGGACTTCATTTATTTGCATATGAATGTAAACAAGAAAACATTTAAAAATGAATTCTTCTGGTTTTCATTTTCTTGGTAAAATTAACTCTTATTGTCTGCACAATTATGTAATTGTCATTTTACAACATCAGACAATAAATTGAGTACACAGTTGTGCTATTACTTAAAGTAATGATGCCGAAACATATTTACACATCTAGTAAAGTATAGAGATAATTGTTATTTTTATCTATTAGCTGTTATTTTGCATTTAAATAATTTTGAATGTAAAGTGATTTTTGCCACTCAATGACATTTAATTAAAACAAAAAACTACAAATACAAAAATATATATAATAGACGCTTCATTGCTTCTATGTGGAGCTTCTATTTGTGGTTGAATGAATGACTTAAATTGTATTTTTAAAAATGTTTTTAACAAGTGGTATATTTTCAGTAATGGTCTTGAAATTAAAATATGGACTGCACAATTCACTTTGTTTTGCTCTGTACTACTTACTGTTGGAAGGGGAATGATGCTCTTGTCATGGTGCTGCTGTTGCTAAACTTTTATAAAATCTCACAATCACTGAAAACCTTAGTGGGGTTTTGCAAAAGCACATTTTATTTTGTTTCCCTTTCTTCTAGTGTTGGTTTTAGGTCACAGCAAGCTTCTGGTTCTCCACAATTAGGAAACCACATTTCTCCTGATAGCTCATGATCTCAAGAAAAAAATAAAAATCTTATGACATATAGATGTTCATTCAAAAACAGGTCGTAAATTTTCAGTGACCCTAGGGCCAAACTACTTCAGCAAAGTATTTCCACTGCGCAACAGTACAATCGGATCCCCTAACTACAGTAGCAGTGCATCTGAGGTCTTCTTTACGTTGCAAAAAGAAATAGCTATTAACACAGGCAATGGCAGTTTCTCACAAGCTCCACAATGTTCACTCCTGGGTGACAGGAGTGAACATTGTGGTGTATGACTTGTATCCAAAACATCTACTCTTTGAAGTTGATCTCAAGTGGTGAATACCTTCTAATCCTTTTCATGTTACATAGGTATCAAATTTTATGAGGGATATTAATTGTATTTATTGGGCCGATCATTGGCATGAAGTGGGTAAATCTGCAGTAAGCATTTATTAAAATACAAACTGAGATTGATGCAACCTGTAATATGGCATTTATATTTTTTCTTTTGAAGGTGCAGAAAAAAGGGCTCACTTATTTGTGTCAGAACTAAAACAGAATGAGCAGTTGTGAGATTGTAGGTACGCAGACATTGAATCCCTTACCTTTAATAACTAACATAAATTACACTTTCATTTGTTGCTTTTGATATCTGCTTTTTGCACTTGCATTCACACAGATTCAGCAGTTAGTGAGCTTTCAGACGGGCCATGGGATATCAGGGATATAAACAGCAAGGAGTTCTCATCATGGCGACAAGGGTTTAAAGAGATTGCATCGCAGTTATCTAATAATACCCATTATTATCAGGTTAGATAATAAGGTTGGTCTTATTAAATGAGAGCGCAATATGAGAATTTTGTTTCATGATTGGTTGAAAGTGTTCCAAAGTAAACACTAGAATCAAAGCCTAAGAAATCTCAAAGTTTTTGACTATAACTAATGCAGAATGTAAAATGGGTCATATTTTTAACAAGGACACAAGACGTTCCTCATGCAAACTACTAAGCGTATGACTTGCATCACATACCGTCTGGGTCTTTTATAGTCCAACATGATTATAGGCCCGTAATAGTTGTAAACACTACGTCTGTTTGTGTGTGTCTGTGCGTGCTGATTAAAATGACTTTGGGAGTTGATTTAATGGCAGCTTGTTAAGGCCATTAATATCAGCGAGGCCGGGTCCCAAAACAGACAGAGTGAAAAGCAACTTCAAACATAGACACAGCCACATGTCATCAGCTAGCCTAGCCTCATTCGTTCACACATTCCCACATTGCAGATCGTTACATACGTCATCTTTTATATGAAAACGAGAATCCAGTTACATGCTACTCATGTTTTGATAAAAAAAATCACTTTAAAACAATATTCACATGAATTACTAAAAACTGAAAAAGAACATTTATGACTTGATGTAAACTTCTTATCTGATCTGTATCCAATACACCTTTCTCTCGTGTATGATTTTATTTCCAGGTGTCAGGTGCCTCTGTGGAGGAGACTTTGGTGGGAAATGTAATACTCTCCGTTCTTAAAGTAACGGTGACTAAGTCAGCATTATACACATGTGTGGCCTCCAACAGACACAGCGGTGGAGCGAACAATGTTAAAAAAAGTGCCAGAGTCACTGTTACAGGTAATGTAGAGAAAATAGTTTTCATTGCCATCAAAGTCCCATCAAAACAGACTTTAAGTCTTTTTATTAGTTAAAAGTTTGAAGTGTTTTATTGATGATTGTTGTGACCAGCTGCTTATTTGTGTTGTTCTAGCTGCCAGATGGTCATTCTTTTTGTTGCTTCAGCTGTTTCTTGCTTTAAACACACCCTGCTCACAGTCATCCTCAAATGACAGTGACCACACCTGCATACACACACACACACACACACACACTCCACTCCCACCTGGTTGTCCTTCAGTCCCCTCACAGATTACCATGACTTGAAGAGAAAAGCACCATGGCTGCTTTTTGCTCTCCCAGACTGAAACATACGAATCAACTTTGTCTTTTCCATTTGTCTTGTGTCTTTGTTCTCACTGTTCAACTCGGGTTCATTCAACTGGTGTCTTCTGGACATTGCCTCTTTCCTATAGACTGGAGGTAAGAAAGATGCCTTTTTTATCTTTCAGTTTATGGTCTTTTCTTAATTTGTTGAATGTTTTTGTACACAGCTTTGTTTCTGTGTCCGGCGCCCCCAGTAGCGATGTTTAATAAGCTTTTTAAAAGACTTTATATGTTATTTTTGGACTGAACATAAAAAAAAAAAGACAACCTTTAATTTTGGGTACAACTCATTACAACTGATTAAGTTTCCACTTTGTGCTGAACTTAAGCATGTCTACCCCATGTTTAGATGACTAAATGCATCGAGCTGCACCTGGGTGATTTGCTGTTTTTGTAAATATGCAATTGAACAGATGCACCTAATAAAGTGGCCAGTGTGTGTCCTAATTTAAGTCTGAGGGTTGAGATGCAAGTCATAAAAAAGGGAAAAAAGGTTGATTTTGGTTCTGAGGAACAATGAGAACCCATTTTAAGTTCACTCGTGCAGTACAATTGATTTTTAAGACCATCTGGTGTTTTAAATAGTTCATGATGCCATGCACTGGGGCCAACAGCATTACAGATCCACCAACTATCAAAGTGTGTGAGTAAGGTGCTTTTCTACATATTTAGTTCTTGTCTTATGTTACAGCCAATTTTAAGATCAGTTGGCATTCCAGTTATAGTTCAGGTACGTTTCATCAAATTCCACCAAATTCATATAAAGTCTTCGTCTAGGCTTGCTTGTCACTGTTGTTTTTGAACTTTTGATTCTTTTGACTACGTATTTGAAAGGTTGAGTAAGTAATTTGGTTCATGTTGCTATTTTCTAACTTATTAAGATCAACAATCCATGCAACCAAGATCATCCTCACTTGGATCATGTGTTCTCTTTTCTTTCCCATTTTGAACAGTGGGTAGCCATTTCATTACCTTTTATCAATTTTTCCAGGAGGGGTCAGTGAATGTTGAGGGCACAGTAGATTCTTTTTATTTTAGATTATTTTTAGAGTTTGCTCATTCTTAAATTGGGATTTCTACCTCGCTGCTTTTTTTGACTGTGCCAAACAGTCTTTACTTTATTTTATGAACCCCCGTGCAAAACGTTCAACTTTTTGGAGTTTAAATATGTTACTGTGGAGACAATCGTAGCTGTACTAATACACATAAAAAAGTCACAGACGTAGTAGGTAGGAAAAAAATGCATTAGAAAGTGACTGATTGAAGACAAAAGTGGAGGGCAAAAGACGCATTAGGTTGCAGGTCATAGACAGGGTAAACAGTAACATTTCACTGTGATTAGACATCTTATCACCACATCTGACCATACAGTAGAAATTGAAGATCAAAAAGGAAAAAATATAAGGATAAATGGACTTTGATTTTAACTTTGCACAAGCATCAATCTTCCCCTGAGGTGATATCTGGAATTTGTAAATGCGGTAAAACAGAATGACAACAAAAAACCTACGTGTCATTGTTTAGAGGAGTCAAAATGACAAACAGGGATAAACGTGTTTCCATGCCTGAAGGTATGACAGGCAATGGAGCAGTAATAGCAAACATCAAACCAGGAGAAAAACAGGAATAGAGGGAGTCTGGCACACAGGCAGGTTTTTACATAAAATGTGACAGATGTTCATTCACGAGGCAGCGAGGAAGTCCAGCAGACAGCATGCAATCCATGTAAACTTTCCACAGCTACTCTCATCATCAACAACTGGATCATGTTGAGATATTTCAGGTGAAAAACATCTCATATTTTCACTAACTGTCTACCAAAGCAATAAAAGAGGGACTGCCCCAGTTTTTTTTATTTTTATTTACGTTTTTTGTTCATCATTAGGTGAACTGGAGAATGTAAAAAAATTCTCTTTGTTACATGTTGCCAATAGAAAACCCTAAGGAGAATGCTACGCTATAAATAGAGACATTAGTACTTGAACAAGAATCTGATACAACAAAAAGTCTACCTCTATAAAGTTAAAACAAACACTATTTGTTAGGAGTGGTCTAGTTAAAGTGCAAACTTAAAACCAATGAAATTTTGATGATTAACTTATAACTCATAAACTGTCCAAAAACAATAACAAAACAAACAGAAAAAGAGACACAAGAGAACAAATACTTGTTCACACACTGTTTGTCTCTTTCCAACAGACATCATCAGCAACAACAGACACCAGGCAGTCATAAAGGCATCACAGGCTACTGCAGTGCATATCGTGGAGATGCGTGTCGAACGAATCTTCGAGACGATTCTCTGGTTTTCTTCAACTCCTCCCTGTCGGACCCTGAAGCGATGCAGGAATACCTGGTTCAGAGCTGGTTGGCTGAGCTGGAAGGCCTCAGCAGACTGTGTAACCCAGCTGCACTCTCACTGCTCTGCCACTCTGCCTTCCCTGACTGCAACCCATCAGGTGGCTCGGCCCCTAAACCGGTCTGCAGGTACTGTGTGGTCTACATTTCCCTTTAGGATGTTTCTAAATTAGAAGCGGAGAGCAGTAAATACCATGTAATCATCTAAATTCATTTTTTTACTTTTGGAACAGAGAGCACTGCCTGGCAGTGAAGGAGCTCTATTGCCATAAGGAGTGGTTGACACTGGAGGGGACTGGTTCAGTTCAGGCTGGACTCTTAAGCTCAGTCACAGGGTCCCAAAGTTTCACTTCACTGCTACCCAACTGTCAGGCCTTACCAAGTCTTCACACTGACCCATATGGTTGTACATACATCCCCTTTGTAGGTAAGATATGACATCTCAAAACTGTGATGAGTGTTCCTTAGTGACACTTCAGCTGAAAGGATAGTTAATAGTTTTTCTATATGTAAGTATATTTGTAATGGTTGTAATTATGGGTAGAGGCCAGAATGGTATAGGCTGTGAGTTTTAATTATGCATTTTAGGTTCATCTGCATGTAATAGTAATAGATAATACAGCTTAAGCATAGATGTCTTTTTCATACAGCTTTTTTCCCCCCAAACAAACAAACAAACAAAAAAAAACATTTCAAGCAGATCATTTCCAACATCCTGTTCTATTTCTGGTTTTCTACCACTTAGTGTCATATCACAATTTAATATAATTGTTTATGTTGTCAAAATTAGTTTACCGGTGCTGTTTCCTCTTGACGTTAGATGTTCTTTTTTTCCATTTTATTTCAGATCTCCAAAAAGATCAGATAACAAGTAAGCATGAAAAAACAAACCAGAACAGAGAAACTCGGCAATAAAACACCAAGTGTCCTAATCCCAGTGTTTTCTTTGTCGTCAACAGCAACATGTTATGATGGCAGAGGTCGCTTCTACCAAGGCAGTGTGAATATCACAAGATCTGGAATAAAGTGTCAGCCGTGGAACAAACAGGTATGCAAACATGAACAACTTAGCAAATCTGCTATCATAGCAATTGGCGGCTCCGGTATTATTATCAATGCGTGCTCATGTTTAAGGTTTTCAAAAAGCCAGAAAGGGTACTCAGAAGGGCCTAATCAAGGGGTGTGTCCAAATTCAAAGGACACTTTCAAAGGACACATTAATTTAATTAATCATTCAAATAATTAAAAGGACTTAACAAGTAATACAACCACTCAGCCAGACTTCAAGCTTCATTTTCGGCAGCTTATGTTTAGTGCTGTTATGGCTGTTAGGTGACAGGACATAAGTGGGGTATGGGTGGGAATAAATTTGAAGGCTAGATCAGTCAATTATTAGCTTCTCACTTTGATGTCCATGAAGGCTGTGGCCTACATTTACTGCGTCAGTCGGATTGGTCAAAAGAGTTTGGACACACCCAGAGTAACTCCATACAGAGACATGGTTGTTCAGATAAACAAAACAGCAGCATTACATAATAATTATTCCTTGTGAAATGTTAGACGTATAGTATTTGCTAACAATTCGTATATATAACTAATATGTACAGTTTCTGTTTAAATAGTTTTAAAACAATTTTTGAAAAGCTGTTAGCTTCCAACACTTATGGTTTATTTTCACTTTTAACAAACTCACACTGATATGACATGTTTTCACTGTTTTCATTAAATATCAACTTTACAAACGCCACAAAATCTGAACTAACACTTTAGGAGCTTTCCCAGAATTCCTTGCTCTCACAGTTACAAAATGCCTTGAGAGAGAAGGTTGTAAGCTTTCTCAAGCTCCACAAAACATGTCACTGTCCCCTCAGGACATCTGGATCTCTTAAATTGAATTGTTTTGGACCATAGAGCAAACATGAGCAAAAAAATACTTAAATCATTATATGACAAAGTTGTAGCTTAACATTTCAAAAATACAACAAATATAGTTGATATTGCTCAGATATAAGTTGATATGTGGGAAAGGAAGCAGGTGAGCGACATCTAAGTTAGCTAACTTATATTTTACTTCAGAAAAGCACAAGAATAAAAAACAACTTTTAGCTTGTCCCCTTCCCTTCTTATTTGGGTAACTCTTAAACTTCTCAAAATCCCCAAAGCTGCTGGGTGCTTTCACAGGAGCGTGAAACACCCATAAACACATAAACACCATCCAACATGCTGAAACTGTTGGGATAATGATATCTGTGATTCCAAGATTCCAAAGCCAAAAGATTTTCCCAGATGCTTTGATCAGTTTTAAATCAATCATCCAAGATATCTACCCAAAAACTAACACGGACACAAAACGCTGACAAGTGCAAGCACTAGTGCATATGAATAGGCATGAATGGGTTAAACACAAACACACACTCTGCTGCCCAAAAGCCTCTTTATGTTTTTACGGCTTTCCTCACTTATAGGGTCTTTCTGGGTGAGCCGTTACTACTCTCCTGTGCGCTGTTGTGTGTGAGGGAGTGTGTGTTGGTGCCACGTCAGCAGAGAGGGAGGAGTTTCTCATGTCACATCCTGCCTCTGGAAGCAATTAGCTTTCACACGCATATGTTAAACAGACTCCAGGACAACCCCTCTCTCCTACACACACACATAGCAGAGAACATTATACTTATATACATTTGCTCAATTGAGGAAACAATTGCTGTCTAATATGACTCAGATGTTAGTGTATTCTCTGTAACCTTTTGTCGCTCTGAACCACATGTTACTCTAATTTTCCTTCCTTTACACACACCTAAAACTTTTGTATGAATAGATTCAACACAAGAGGGATTTAGCAAATTAAAATGAATCTCTGTTAGTAATATACTCTAAAAATCTGGCTCTTATGAAAGAGTGCTGAAAGTCTGTGTTTGCCAGAGGTCAAGCACAGCAAGCATATGGGACGCAGTGATCTGGTCATAAAGGACCAAAATTTAACTTTTGGGAAAAGTTTTCAAAATGCCAAGTGTGACGCAAAACGAGAGCAAAAATAGTTTTGATGTGTCACTAAATTGTAAAACTCATTTTGAGCACACAAATGTGACTTGATTAAAATAGGAAGTAATGTATTAAAAAATAAATAAATACTCTGCTGTAGACAACTAAAGTCAGCCCAGTTACAATGAGCTGTTTTCTGCTTAAAATGATCTGGGAATACCTAATGCAATAACAGTTTTTTCGATGAAATGACCCATTTTGTGAGTAAATGTTTGAGGCTCTCAAGTTTAGGAAAAACTTGTTTTATTTATATGTTGTGATATTGTAGTTAATGAAAACAAGGGATTTAAACTTTACTGATGCATATTAATGACAAACCCTATGTTTTTTGGCAAGCACCAAGCTTTTATTTCCTCCTTAAAAGCATTATAATCTCATCAGAGGGCTGATTTTTACTGGAATAGTTTTCCAAAGGGCATTGAATGATCTGATCATTTCTTAATCACTATTTTGTGCTCTTTAATTTTACCATATATGAAGTACTTCATGTAATTGCAAACAACAAAACAGACGAACACAAGAAAGATCTCATTACTGTTTAGCTCTAAACCGCTTATTTATTTTCTTGTATGTCAACCTGCCAGAGTTATCCAAGTGTGCAAAACAACACTGGGAGTTGTGAAAAAAAAAAGCAAAATAAAAACAACAGTGCAGCTGGCTGCATGGATGGAGGAATGAATGGGTTAGAGGATTGTTATTAAAAAACAGAATTTGAATAAAATTAATATTTAATTCTCTCTTTCATTTCATTTGTTTTAACTGAGCAAAGATTAGAACTTTTATCATGCTGAAAAGAAAATACTGGCTTTTTTTGCTGGGTGTATGTACAGTAGGTTGTAAAACAGCATGAATAGATTATGCTCTGATTTCCCATTCTTGCTAATTTGAAACAGAAAATGCCAACTTCATGCTTGCTCCTCATTTTAGATCAGTGATATAGAATTTCCTTGCGAGGTGAAGAAAACTGTTAGTCCATCCAGCAGAGTTTGTGTGATAGCTACAGTATCCCATTTGTAAATCTTGTAAGTTATAATCATGTCAGCCTTTGTTTTAATTTAGTTTTACATTGTGTGCTAGTTTTTTCATTAATCTATCTTGCATCAAGCAAATTCCACACATAAACACCGTCCAACATGCTATTGTACCCAACATGCTATTGTACCAAGGGACAGTTCTTACCCTCCAAAGTAAAATCAAGTAAAAATTGGCTACTATTGAGGCATGTGTTTCATGTACAGTGGGATACAATCTTTTTGGCCTGAATAATAAAGTTAAAAACTGGCATGGGGTCGAATCTATGTCACTGCGCAGAAGTGGAAAATCTGACAAATTTCTCCTCATTCTGCCGTTAGATCTAATGAGTCATCCAGACGATTGCTGCACTCAAGAAGCCAATAAAATGCGGTAGACGGTCACTAATTGCATCTTCAAAGAGACTGATGCATTCAGCTGCACATTTCTCATTTTGCACAAGATGAACAGTTTAAGTGTTCAGAATTATTCAGCAGATTAAGTAATAGCTATTATGAGGTAATACAAGCTGGCTAATGTGGTGAGATTATACCACCTTCTAAAGTTGTTTATGACATCATGGTGCATGATTAAACTAACCTGAGTAGAAAAATCTGATAAATCCCTGTACTATTACTCTTTTATTCCTCTGAAAAGCCACCTGCTGTGCTTAGTGGAAATCATTTCATGTCAAAAAAAGTTCACCTTAAGAAAGTTTTAAGTTTCCTAAAGTGCTGCAAGACATCTGGAGTGTAAAGATGGTTAGACGTGGATGTAGTCAGAGGATGAAAACCGAGTCCTATGCTCTACTAGGAGTCACTACCATATTGATACTTTGCCTCAGGGGTTGGATCCACACAATCTAAAGGGACAAGTCAGACTTTGATTTGACTGTTGCTTTCTGATGAATATTGCACAGAGGGTTTTTGGCAGACCAAACTGCAGGCTCAATAAAGAAGCTCCCAAAATCCTCAACAGAAAACATTATGCCATGTGGTTGTTGAGCTATAACTATATTGCACATTAAGCATTTCCCCCAGAATGTGCTATTTTCTGAAAAGACGGGATTTTATAATCTGTATTACACTGGAGAGTTTAGGAATATGTCATTAGTTCTATCTTTTTCTATGTATAAAATGTGTTTTCTGTTTTTTCTTCTGTAGGCTCCACATCAGCACCGCCTATCGGTGGATGTCATTCCAGAGCTGATGAATTCTAATAACCACTGTAGGAATCCTGGCGGAATCAGTGACAAGCCTTGGTGTTACACCTCAGATCCTAATATACGCTGGGAATACTGCGCAGTGCCTCAGTGTGGGGAAATAATCACAGCACCAGGTTCTTTTGCTTTTAATTGTGATTTGCTTAATTAGTTGATATTCTAACCTTCTCTTACCCTTCCCTTTAAAGCACACCAGGGGCTTAATTGGCACAGAAATATTGCATATCTTATTTTCCACTCCAATCTTCGGATTCATCAATAATGAGTTGACCCAAAAATGTTTGAACTCTTATGCTATCTTACTGACTGGCGCAAGCACATTTCCAGAAATACTGGCTGGCATATAAAACTTATGCTAGAAAACTGTTCCTGATGGGAAAGGAAATTTGTATTCACCATTAACCCATGATGAAGAAATGTTATCTATATGAGTCAACACTGGGAACATGTAGAAAATACCTTTAGCAACGATGACTGTAGAACAATCATTTCAGAACCATGCCAACATCTGTGGCTGGTCTCGGTGTATGGCACTTGGCACAGTGACAATTTGTCTGCTGATTGTACCCATTCTTGTAACATAGACATAATTTTTGATTATTGTAAAAGCAAACTACTTGTTCACAATATTTTTTATATTTATTAACTTAAATGTGGACATGTCAATAGAGGTGACTGGTATTTCTGAATACCTTGAGTCCTAAGAGGACCTTATTGGACTCATTTCCATGTTGATTGTCAAATACAAAGAAAATTTGCATTGATTTATGTGTAGATATTGTTTCATACATCTGGATTTGTCTGTCATCCCATTTGTGTTAATCTTAGCATGCCATGATTGAATAGGTAACCTTCACAAGCCTTTGCACATAATGTCCTCTTGAAGTCCTGCTAAGGGTTTTGAATGAGCTTCTTCTGTGTACATCAATAGACTGGTGACTTTCCTTCTACTGTTTTCTATAGTGAGGAAGCCAGAGCTGACAGCGCCTGATCAGATTCCTCGTCCCCCTCCCACTTCGACATCATCATCGCCAGCCTACTCCATGTCTGTCATCGTTATTGTCCTAACCTCAATGGCAACCGCGGTCTTCCTCACAATTATCATCCTTGGCTGTCATAGGAGGAGACAGCAGTGGAGGAACAGAAAGAGGTAAGAAAAAACTAGAAGAAGAGACAAACTGAAAATATGCTGTTATGTTTTCTGATTTTTTTTTTCCATATGCCCTTGCTGTCAGAAGAGAGATTGGGACCCCAACACTGAGCGCTCTTCCATCTGAGCTCTTGTTGGATCGACTCCATCCTAATCCCATGTACCAGAGGGTTCCTTTGCTGCTGAATTCAAAGCTGCTGGCCCTCGAGTATCCCCGCAACAATATCCAATATGTCAGGGACATTGGGGAGGGAGCGTTTGGACGTGTTTTTCAGGCCAGGTAAGACAGAATGATCAAAACAATAAAGAGGGCAACATGTACTTTCTACAATGTCTGTTCAAGTGGACGACAACAACTTAATAAAGTAATATTCCAACAGCAGAAAAGGGCTCTATATGATAATGTTTACATTTCTCACACAGAGGAAAGAGCGAAGGATTAAGACAGATGAGAGGTTGTCTTAGCTCAGCCAGGCTACTGGTCATTTTGAGAACCAATGCGTCATTCACAAAGTCACAAGGGGAGCTGTTACAGGAGTCACCTTCACTTTACCTTGAACCCACAGCAGGATGCCAAAGTCTCACACTGATCTCCATCAAACCAAACAGCAAACCTGAGTCACAAGGCAGTTTTATTCCTACAGTATCATAAATCTGTCAACAACTGATTTGTCAACAATGTTCAAGCTGTACCTGGGTGTATTTAAAACCTGAAATATATTTAGCTGAATGTCTCTTCTCGCAGGGCAGTGGATGCCATCTTCATTACTCTATAGAAACTCATTTTTATTGAAAACTAAATTAGTGAAGCAGAGTGGCTGCAAATTAAACCTGTTTAACATAGATTTAAATACAAAATAGAACAGAAAAAAATGTCTTAACTATAAAGCCCCCTTAAGCTCTGGAGTTTCTAAATCCAGTGCTTGAGAGCTACTGTCCTGCAGGTTTTAGATGCATTCTGCTTCAACACACCTGAATCAAATGAATGGCTTATTGCAAACTCCTTTTACAAACTCGATGCCTATGACTTGCTAAAGAGGTAATTCAATCATATGATTCGGCTGTGTTGAAACAAAACCAAACACGTGTCATAGCAATCCAAAACCCCTGCCAGGAAATGGAAATGGCCTAAAATGTCTTTAATCGAAAACCACATCCTTTCTCTGAAACTTGATAACTCTAATGTTTCATTATATTAGTTTTTTATGTACAGAGGATTGGAGAACCACCTCAACTCCTACACTGGAAATCAAATAGAGTGGATAGAGAGTGCACAATATATACACTGGGCCAAGAGCCTAAAAAGGCTGTTTTCAGTGTTAGTGATTGTATGCATCACAGCAAATGTGCTTCCAATTCTGTAATTTACTCATAGGAAGATTTTACAAAGTGGTGCAATTACCTTTATTCTTTGGAACAATTTTTCTTCTTTTATGATCTGGATTCATAAATCAGATGAAAGAGCAAACCTGGTGATCAAGTCTATCAGAAGCGAGCAAAGAGCAGGTCAGTCTGTTGATTTGATCAGGGGTCATAAGGTGAACTGGTCAACTGGCGAAAACGGGTATGAGAAATACAGTTAATTCAAATAGGTTGTATCATGAATCCTTGCAATATATTAAATTAAATGTATGATTTTAGCACTCACAAATATTTATTTTAAGAATATTAAAAGAAGGTGAAAATGTGTGGTTATTAAACGAGGGAATCATATGGAGGTAAGGACCGATGAAAGTGTGAATTAGGCTTTTTCAAGCTAATTGGTAGAGTAGTTCTGTCTGCCTAGAGCAGTTTTTGCAAATGTAAAAATGTTAAAACAGAACATAGTGTTAGGCAAAATGGACATAGATTAGGTAATTTATTTTGTAGAAACAGAAAACACTAAATTCTGTAACAATCTGTATGAATCATTAATGAATGTTGTAATGCATTCCAATACTTACAGAGCACCGAGCCTCCTGCCGACAGAGCCTTTCACAATGGTTGCTGTGAAGATGCTGAAAGAGGAAGCCTCAGCTGACATGCAGAACGACTTCCAGAGGGAGGCGGCGCTCATGGCCGAATTCGACCATCCAAACATCGTTCGACTTTTGGGTGAGTAGGTCTCTGTGGAAAATAGTGAGATGGGAAGAGTGTGTTCCAAACAGACTGCAGTCACAGCTGGAATTTACATTGGATATCTGTTAAAGCAGTGGGTATGCTTCAAGTAAAAACACAGCACAAATACAAAAACAATGAAATGAAGAAACAGAAACAGTTGGACAGAGAAGAGCCAGAAAGAATGAAGCAATAAAAGAACAAGTACAAGGTCAAGGAACATGAAAAGTTAAACAAAATACTTATATTTCTGTACACATGGCTACTGTGTATTCAGAAAAAAGAAAATATTTCTGTTATGAGCACTAGTACTGTTCTCAAATGATTATTTCATTAGAACTGAAAAATATGGCTAGTTATACCACTTACTTTGTCACAAAAGTGCCAATACACCTAGACATCAAGGTACTTTTTAACTGTCTTAAGAACAGACTTGAAACTATTCAGGAAAAATTTGATACCAATTCAAATTCATATTTGAATTCAAATATGAATTCATAATACATACTAGTATATATATATATATATATATATATATATATAGTATCAAATATATATATTTGATACTGTCTAAAAGATTAGAAACACTTCAAACTGATTTAGTTTCCAGGGTCCTCTCAGATACAGTAATTTGTCTGAATTAAGTCACTTTTTCCACATCGTTAGTACTTCGGCATAAATGCACTTCAGACAGCTGCTTCATGTTTGCCATGACAGCTAGACAACTAATGTGCTTTTATTGACCTGTGTAAAACAAATGGCCTCCATTAAACATTATCTCCACTAATTCAGCCTATCTTATCTAAAACAAACAGCTCAAATCCAAACATACTTTCAGGAAGACATTTAGAGGCATAGCATGCTCATTTTGGTACTTGCAGAGGATAAACAGAGCCATCGGTCACTGACTGCTCAAAGAAGGTTAGTTCCACAGTTCCGCTGGTTGTGAAATATCTTTAAAACAACATTCACTCACCCCCCATGTCAGAGACCTACAGTGTTTGATGTGTTTTCGCTTCAGCTTTTACTGACTGATTCATGTTCATTAGGTCTCCTATAGATTAAGCAAGAAATTAGAATCCCGATGTCTAGATTATTTCCTTAACCTCTAACTACCCTCAAGGCTAATAATACACCGCAACTGTTGTGTAAAAATATGTCTCCATAAGATGAACGACTCAAATTTAGAGACGACACATGATATGTCTTTGCTTTGATGCATGAAGGTGTGCAGTTTAATATATTCATATATTTAGCTATGGAGTGAAGCATTTAAGCTGACATTCAACTAAGATTACTACCGTCTACTAGGGCTGTTGTAAACAAATATTTTAGTAATCTATCAATTATTCTTATGATTATTCGAGTAATCGGATTAAAAAAATTAGAAAAATATTGGTAAATCTGGCATATCGGTGTTACTATGGGATATCAGTCCAACTTTTTTTCATTTTTGAGCATTCCTAACAGTTACTTTTTTTGTAGTTTGGAAAACTAACCTGTAACAATAATAGCTCACTTTCTAATAGCTCACTTTCTAAGTTAACCCGAAGAAAAGTTATACAAAGATCTGAAATTATATTCAATTTAATAATAAAGAGACAAGCTCACACATACGCTTATAAAAAATGTCTATGCTCCAGCTTTTAGTTCATCTTCGGTGAGTTTAATAGATGAATTCTCAACCTTGCCTCATACTTGTCAAGCTTTGGGTTTGACAATACAGGAAATGTCGCCTGGACTGGGGACGAAAGAAGTAAGATGGGGGGCTGGAGGGGAGGAAATAGACCAGGGAACAGACGAAAGTAAGTCCGGGGTGGAAAGACGAACGAACAAACCTAATGGGGGCGGATGGGGGGGCAATACGTGATATTTACCGCCGTGTTCAGGCTATCCGCTCACCTGTATAAATACTCCTGCAGCTCTCTTCCCGCCTTTCGCTTTCAACTAGCAGCTCCCGGAGGAGAAAAGCTGCCGTACTCCAGGCATCGCGCCAGTCATTTTAAGGATGTCTATTGGTCCCCCAAAAACGATGAAAACCCGGGCATAATCATCAATCAATAAAATCACCAAGGGCCGAACTTGAAAACTGGACTATGCTGCTTACACTTAGCTTTCGTCAACAACTCAGAGGCGGAAGTGAGAGCTCCGTGCAACGCAAATAATGTTCCGGCCGGAACACGGTGCGATAAAATATAAAGCATAAATTCATAAAACTTAGAGGCAGGTAAATTTTAATCGAGGAATTTTAATAATCGAGGTACTCGAATCATTTAGTTTCAGCCCTACTGTCTACTACTGTCACCCTCCCTAGCATAAAAACATTGTTTAGCAAAAGTGTTCATACCTTTGGGATATTTTCTTAGAGAAAGTATTAATTGTCAAAAAAAAAAAAAAATATATATATATATATATATATTTGGGGATTTCTTTTTAATTTGTTTAAAATAGAAAACAAAGAAATCACATTTACATAAGTATGGTTCTTGATTTTCTATTTTCTATTAAACTGATCCCTCTCCACCCACATTATGGTAGTGGGGTACTTCTGTGTATAATTTTGAGGATAATAATTTACAACATTTAAAATAATAAACATTTAAAATAAGGCTGCCACACAAAAAAAGTGAAAATGTGAAATGCTGTAGATACTTTCCATATGCGCTGTAACAACACATGGAAATTGTGTTTTTGTCGACAAAATCAGTAAACCTTGGTATGAGATGTAATCAAGTAAGTAATTTATCAGAACAAAGCTGAGATGTAATGGCAAATGTTAAATATAATAGAGGTGATTTTTGGAATCTTTTGTTTATATACAAAAGACTACATTTCAGATAAAGATAATTTTAGTATGTATAACTATCCTTAACAGGAAATAATTAAGCTTGAGGTCCTCTATATGACCTTGTTTTTGTGTCATGTTTTCGTCCTGAGTTTTTCACACTCCTTTTGGCTTCCTTTAGTTAAGAGTTTGGTTTATGTAAAGCTTTCTTCAAGTGTGTTTACAATATTGGCTCTGAACTGAAAGTAGGTCTCTGAATAGCCAATAAAATGTGATTCTTTTACTTGTTCTGTTGACTAGATAACTGGGTAATGCAGAGAACTTCATTCATCTTTATCCATGACTCACATACTACATCAAATTTGAAATCATTGCTTAAAATAATAGCAGAAATATTTTTTTACACTCACTATTTCATAAATTCAGACTACACCGTTTTGCTCATCTAAACCCGGTTCTCAGTGGATTCTTCCCCGATATTATTTTATTCTGAAGGACTTTGGAATCTCAACAAGAAATGAAAGTACACATCTGTGGGGTAAAACAACATTTGAAAGCATTTCAAATAACTTTGCTACCAGCAGGTCATTGAGCCTTTGATTTCACAAGCAAAAACAGAAACAGAATCAATCATAGATACTCTTGCCACAGTTCACTTTAAGCCAACAGCCTATAAAACTTTATTAGTTTATGGAATATCTTAAACTGAGTACAGACCAGCAAAAATAGAACTTCAGTTCAAGGCCCTTTTGGGTATTTTCAACCCTCTCTAGGACAAATCTGGTTCAACAGCACAAAAGTAATAAAAGATCAATTGGCATGTTGCCCTTTTAAATACCAGGTTCCAAATACTAAATATAACAAATTGTTTTTTAGATTAAAAGTTTATTTTATTAATATGTGGTTTCGCTATGCTTATTTTGTGGTTATAAAGATGTTGTTTGTTCTCTCCTCAGGTGTCTGTGCTGTGGGTAAGCCGATGTGTCTGTTGTTTGAATACATGGCCCAAGGGGACCTCAATGAGTTCCTGCGTCGCCGATCTCCAACCCAGTCTGTGCGCACCATCAGCCGGGCTAGCCTATCAGCTCGCAGTTTCTCCTCAGACGGGGAGGCAGCGTCTCTCACCTGTCCAGAACAGCTCTCTGTTTCTAAGCAGATTGCTGCGGGAATGGCCTATCTGTCAGAGCGCAAGTTCGTCCACCGGGACCTTGCGACACGCAACTGCCTGGTTGGAGAAGAAATGATTGTGAAGATTGCAGACTTTGGCCTCTCCAGAAACATCTATTCAGCTGATTACTACAAAGCCAACGAGAATGATGCAATCCCCATCCGCTGGATGCCCCCGGAGTCGATTTTCTACAATCGCTACACAACCGAATCAGATGTTTGGGCCTACGGTGTGGTGTTATGGGAGATTTTCTCCCACGGGATGCAGCCATATTACGGAATGGGTCATGAGGAGGTTATTTACTACGTGAGGGATGGTCACATCCTTTCCTGTCCTGAGGACTGTCCCCTGGAGCTGTATAATCTGATGCGTCTTTGCTGGAGCACACACCCATCAGACAGGCCGAGCTTTAGCAGCATACATCGGATACTGGAGCGAATGCATCTAAACAGCCTGAGTGCAAATGCAGAGCCTGAAGCTGACTCATAATTTTTATTTAAGTGATTTTTGCATGAGGGAAAGCATCAAGGAAACTGGGATTGTAGTTATAATTTGTCACTGAGAACAAGGATAAATGTAACACTTGATAATGTTGACTTCACTTGCCCTATTTTTCTTCTGTGGGCATCATATGTTTAACCCCTATCTTGTTTTAATGACAAACTATGTTTTATTCATTTTATTTTGCTTGACTTTTTTTTCATTTTGGAGCCTGAAATCATAGATGTACCAACCTTATATAGAAGAATCTCAAAGATAGGATAAATATTAAAATAAGAAAATGCCTCTCTGCTTGACCCACCTGATTTGAATTAATTGCATATTAGCAGACAGTTGCACAACTGGGTGCAAAGCTTAAGAGATGGTTCATGTCTTTTTTTTTTTTAAGTAGTGGTGGGACATATAAACCGTCCAGGACTGGAGTAATTTCTGAGATGGAGATGGAGAACAGATATGGGGGGATACATCAACACATCAGAGTACTTGTGCAGTGCTTACCTGAGCTGAAAATATCGCAGGATGACATCACAGGATGTCCACACCCATATACATTTGTCTGTTACAAAGCAGATCAAAGACAAAAATACCAATCTGATTGGAAAACAACGCAGCAGCAGCAGCATCTGCATGCACTTTTCTGATGACAAAACACAAAACTATCATTCCTCCCAGACACAGTTTACAGGATAAACTGAGCTACTCCACAGTGGTTTCGTGAAGAGATATAGATATTAAAATAAGCAAGTCTTCTGAACTGCTTTTCAAAAGAAAATGATGATCTTGAATACTACATCCAATGCTCTGATCAAACGTTGTCAAATTGTGTCTAGCTTTATAATGTTTCGTTGCCCAGACATACTACTGCTACAGTCTTTAATAAACTGATATTTGCTCCTGTTGACAAGGCTTTCTGTAGGAGCCATGCTGATAGGCTAAAGTTAGCATGTTAGCCAAGCCTTCCTTTCTAATGTGACTGATATTTTTCAGCTTGCAATTTATTTCTACATGCGTAAAATCTATATTTTAAGAAAAGGTTTTGTCTTGATTCTAAGACTTGGTGCTTTTATCATTATAAACTTGAATGACTAATATTTCAGCTGCTCTCTTCTACACCAAGAGCTATCTGAGAATATCTGAGCACTGTGCAGATTAGGTCACATAGAAGGACTCACACTAGTCAGTACTGTGGATCCCACACTGGGGATGTGACTCACAAACCCCCATGTGTAACACCAGCAGCATGCGTCTAGTCTCGTTTCATCAAGTACTCCACAGATCATTTGAAAAAGCATTAATAGAAACAACAATTCAATACTTTATTATTTTATTGCAGGTTTATATTTAGACTACTGTAATTATTCTCAATTTAGTTAGTCAATTTCTAATAACTTTTTTAAAAAGGCTAGGAGGTTATGTGCATGGGATGAAAAAAAGTCAAGCCCTGAATGCAGCAAAATTAACCTTTTTTGTTATTTTTTTTTTACAGCATTTGGGAAATGTATGTTTGTAGCTTTTTAATAGTTCTTATATAATACCATGTCCTTAGTTGTAGTCCCTTGTCATGTACTATAAAGACTTGAATCACAAAAGTATGGTCACTTTCAGTTATTTCAACAATCTTGTTTTTTATCAGTTTGGTTTTTAACAGTTTTTTTTCCCTCTTTGTTCTGAATTTTGAAGATCAATGCCATTTAATAGACAAAGGGCAGTAGCTTGAGAACATCGTGCTACCTTTTTTAAAAACATTGCTATGAAAGAAACAGTTTATTCCACAGTGGCACACAATCACTTTTAATTGACACTGATCGTTAAAGTATATACATTTTTGGTCCAGTTTGAGGCATTTTTATGAGGTTTCTTGCTTTCATTATTGGGTTTTGATGGTCTTTCAAGTTTGCAAGAAAAACAAAATTCAATGAGTTTTGTTCATAAAATGTCTCAATACTTGTTTAATGGTTGTTCTGCAAAACCACTTGGCAAGATCCATTAATTTAGGTTTCTTAAAAATGAGTTGACTAAGAATAAGCCAACATTTGTCTGAAGGGGGCAACTAAAATTGCTTTTATGGAGGTCATATGGTTTTTTTTTTTGTTTGTTTTTTTAAGAAAGAGTTTTGTTCATATCGAACTGACAAGACTTCGCATGTGACATTTTTTATTTTTTATTTTCTTACATACTTTGTGGAAGAATTGAATAAATTAGAGATTCACATAATTTAAAAGAAATTATTCTAAATTCTCAGTTCCAAATGCATCCAGTAAAACCGACACGCTTAATTTCTTTTTTATTTGTGGTGTGCTATTTTTATTTGTTACAATTCATAAACTGCTTTAAGTTCGTTACTTATTTTTGTATTTTTTGATTTCTATGAAATAATATACAGTACATGTGTGTATGTCTGTATTGCGTATGAATAAACAAATATTCCATGTATCATTTAGTACATGATATAGTGATATTTATTTAGCCTCACTTCTTATTCATACCCCGGGAAAATTGATTTAGGTATAAAATAATCCTATAATTTTACCAACAAGTTGTCATGTTACATCTTGGACCAGCCCAAGTCATCAACTCTAATGATTTGGGTGATGTGAGAAGCTGCAGCTCATCGCCACAGATAAATAATCAAAATTCCAGTTAGAAATAAAAAAACAAAACAAAGATTGGGTGGTCCCAATAAAGAACATTCAAGGGATTGATGAGAAATGTATTACGAAATTCATACATGGCGTTTTATAATAATGTGTGAAAAAAGATCAAAGAAAATAATTTAAGACCTAAATAGAAGTGGCTAGAAGTATGAAGAATTTTGAGCTTAACTGAATGCATGCAGGTACATCTCAAAAATACAACATTGTGAAAAAAGCCCTTTTAGTCATTTCAGATGTTCTTATTTATTAATCCACAAACATTCCTTCAGAAAACACATAAGGCCAGCATTTTAACATCCGCATGGTGCAGTGATATTTTTCTCCACAAGAGGGATTGTAAGGGCGGCCTTTAGTAATAAGACTGTGCAACTCAATGTCTTCGTAAATTTAATTTCTGTTTGCATAACTATGCACAAATAAATGAGATGTCTTGCATAACGTTCTGTTTTTTTCACATCTTTGCCAACATGTTTTGTCACTGCATGGGTGTGCCTGTGAAAGCTTCATGGATTCAGTGCACTCTGTGTGTCTGCGTGTGTGCGTGCGTGTACGCGTGTATGTGTGTATGTAGATTGGGGATGCCCAGTGTAAACTGTTTGGACAAGGCAGCAAGGAGTTTGGCCTTGGACCGGTCATCCCTCTTTTTTCGACATAAACTGCAGCTCATTCGCTCCCTCTCCCACTTCCTCCTATGTCGCTTAACTTTTCACCTCCTCAACATCTGGACCTTATTTCAGGTTTTTCCTTGCCTTGCTTTTCCCTCATAAATAAGTCTTTTTGGTCTAACTGCAGACAATTTTGTGTCCTCATTACTTCTCTGTCTTCAAAATGGTTTTGTCAAAATGCATCACAAGGACGGCTACATATGACAGTTAAATGGTCTTCATTCACACTGAGTCAGACAGTCATTCCTCCTCCGAGCAAAAGGTTTATTTAAATGAAGCTCTAACCTTTCTCACAGCTGGGTAAAGCAGCTCTTGGAGTTTGGTATCTCAACATTATTAGAGTTAAGAATCCCTTCCTGTTTCGCCGTAATAATATTCTCCTTTGGGCGAGTGAATCTTTGAAGTTCAGTTGTTAGAAACTCTCTATTCTGTCCTTTCAACTTGTGAATTTTTGGGCAGGGGGAGCAATTTTGTTTTTCAGCAAACCATAATAAGAATCATGGAAAGTGTCCATGTTGACCTGACAGTGATGTGACATCCCCTTCAGTCAGCGACCAGCAGTATTTCCTGCTTGGCCATGTTGGCTTTCATTGGTCCATTCAGGAGCAACAGGAAGTAAGGAGGCATATATCAGTCAGCTGGAGGCAAACACTCCAAAACTGTGGAACAATAAACAGTAGATAGTGGACACCCACGCAAAAACATGTCACTCTTTCCAAAAAAAAATATCTGCTGACTTTGGTAAGGTCTCAGATGCATTTCATTTTGTGCCACTGGACACAGACCTGTCCTTGATCATTTCTATCTAGTTAATCACTCAAGCAGTCTAGTCCTTGCCAGTACCATGCAGATTTGACTTCAAGTCTCAAATTGGCCATAAATAAACATTTATTCATCTCAAGTTACACCTAGAATAATGAGTAGGAACCAGGTCTCTCTTCTCCCTTCATGGGACACTGGAGACTGTCGTGCTAAACAATCAACATGATTTTGCTTGCTGTAGGCAAGAAAACTCTGACTGATCTTTGCCTTTTTAAAAAAAAAAAAAAATAATAAAGGATATTTTTGACTACTACTGCAGGTGAATCCCACTTTTTATCTAGCACCGACTTCAAGGATGAAGCTCCTCCTCGGAGACGCAGATTCCATCATCCCAAGTTTCCGCATTACAGAGCTCCACTCTCCTGCGACTCTTCCACTCAGCTCCTTCAGACTAGCCACTAGCAATCAGCAAACACTTGATGGAACTGCAAATCTGCTGATCTCAATATTAAAGCTACTTCTGAGTGAAACACTGGCAAAAAAAATGTTGTTAAATGGTTAATAGAGGAGTGGTGTTGTGGTGACTTCCTGAAGGTGGAGCATCAGAAAAAGCAAGCGTTTCTTAAAGAGACAGAAACCCAATTTAAGGCATTAATTTACAATAAAGTGTCTTATGTTTTATTATTTATATATATATGTATATTTTTATAACAACTGAAGTTAATAGTTAATTGACTGTGCAGTGAAATGGCACTATGTTGCTGAAAAACACAATATCGTCCCTTTAATATACAGTATATTTATGCTAGTCAGAATGTTATACTGTCACTTCGATAACCACATTCTGTATGCACAAGAGTAGCATATTATGTTATCTATTATCTAGCTACATATTGTGAATCAAGTCTAAAATGCCTGCCAGAAGCTTCTTTTTCAGCATATCCCTCCTGAAGCTGCAAGGTGTTTAAATGCAAAGCAGACTCTTGCAGAGACACCTGCTGAAGACCAAGGCTGTGAAAAATGTGTGAACTAGATCAAGGTTCATGCATTATTGCGTCTGTGTATCAGGAACCCTCAGTGTTCCCTGTCCGAGCTTCCTAGGTGTCATGGAAACAGAAACAGAAAAAAAGCCCTGGCAAGACCAAACAATGTTTTTTTGGTTTTTTTTCTTCATTTTATCCTGTTCAACACATTTATCAAACCACAAACCCCACTCACACATGAATTAGAATGTTTCTAATGTTTTGTTTTATTGTTTTTTGAAATATCAACACAATTGCTTTGGGTGTATATTCATTGGCATTGAACACTGATGTGCTGATATTATTGACAAACCATTTCTGTGTCGCATTTACACACTAAAACTACTGTTACAGAAAGGTTTGGCATTTTTAAGGTTTTAAAGTAGTGTTTTTTGTAAAAATAAAAAATAAAAATAAGAAAATAAAAAGTGAGACCTGCATATGGGAATTGTGCTTGGTAAAACTTGCTACGCAAGCTAGCTGTGCCAAACAACAGTAGTAAAAGGCCACAATAAACACTGATTCACCACAAAACTACAAATGAGGCGCATCATGTTTCACTTTTTCACGATTAACTTTGGAATAACATATTTTAGATACATTTAAGAAAACTGTACAATTATACTTACAAGGGTATGCAAAGAGTGACACAATTGTAAACAGACAAGCAACGACAGTTTATTTGGTTTGCTATAATAAGCTGTCAGAAAAAATTTTTTGTGAATGTGAAGAATGACAGCACAAAAAAGGTCTTTAGGTATGCAGTTACTGAAGTGAAGAGCGCCAACCAGTGTCCAGAAGAACAGGTAGGGACAATTTAATAATTATTTTTTTTATTTTAAAAGACAAGGCATTTTTAAAATCTCCCTTTTAAATGTGTGAAAACAATCAGACAAAAAAATAAAAAGCACCAAAGCAGTCATCTTGACATGACCGAAAGAGAAAAAACCCCTAACTTGACAGATTTGAGTAAGGTGCAGTTCACAACAGTGCTTCATCTTTAATTTACCTGAAAGAAAATAATCTAAGCTGAAATAAATTGGCAACATGGATTTGAAGTCTTTAAACATCAGATGTTGACTAAATATGGGAAACTTCAACTGACCATGTTACTGTTTAGCTTAGTAAAGGAAATTAAAAATCATGCTGGTTTCATGGACATGTTTAACTGAAATTTAAGCATGTCCATGAAACCAAATTCACGCATTAGTATTAGCTGTGTAATGCTTTGTGTTGGTACTTCATGCTGCTATTGATTAATTTATATTTTAGAAGTTTAGATTACAGTTAAAACCACCAAATCCATCATTTAGTTATGCAAGCTATGTTAAATTTTCATGTACATAATCTTTTAGCATTACCTAAAATGTTTATGCTCTAAAATGCTTTTTTCATTCTACAGTGAGATGAAAAAAAAAAAAAATCCAGTAGAGAAGAGAGGGTCAAAATTCATCCACAATGTTGGTAATTACAATAAGGGTCAGGTTGGCTTAGATACAATTAACAATACATGAAATTATTATATGAAGATAATTTTTTGTATTTACTCATGTTATCTTTGTTTAAAATTAATGATCTGAATCATTTAGGCTTGAGAAATGGCAAGAGCAAAATAAGTCTTGAAAGTAGCAAAAACATTTTGGGCTCCATAATGTATCTGTGGTAACAGATTGGTGAAGGGGAAAATCAACCCATTCTTTTTGAAACACACATGAGTTTTTACTATACAAAATGTGGCATAGCTGACTCTATTTAGGAATCATTTCAATGCTTCAGAATGTACCTGATGCAGAACAGTTGCAAAAAAATGAAGAAAGAAAAAAATTCTCTCTTATTCACCGATTTATTTTCACTGGACCCTCTTTTGATTCAGTCTACGTATCTTTCAAAAACAAATGTTCTCATGGTCTATTTTCAGTAATGCTAAAAGACTAACAAATGACTTTTATTTTCTCAATCCAAGAGAGTCTAGCACAAGACATCAAGGTAAAGTCAGAACTTTGACAATAATTAGTGTATTTCACAAATTTAACAAATTAGTTTGATGAATACTGTAAGAGGATGTCAAGCAGAGTTTGTCATCTCATCTGCTGGTACTTAACCAAACTACATACTTTTATATACATGTGACCTTGCTTATGTGATTAGTAACACTGTTGCAGCAAAAGTTTAGGGAATTCCCTTTCTTGTAACTTAACATTCAACAGAGTGTATTTAACACAAGCTTGTGGTTCCCTGGAGGAACAGTTGCTGAGACCATAATGAGGACATGCATTTTCACAGAAAGGTGAAATGGTTTTGTTTAAGCCTGGCATTATGTCTGCGACACTAACTGACTGCGAATCATCTTGAAATAGCAGACCTTTGAGGAAATTGCTCATCAGAACTATGTGTGACTGGAGTTTTATTGGCTCTGCTAGTGGCACACTCACAGCACCACTCTGTCTGAAGTAAGTGTGACACAGCTCCAAGCATGACTGCAGAGTCTTAGTCATGCTTCTACTCTGCCAGTAGGTGACTTTATAAGCCTTCCATTTTCTGAGAATTTTGTCAACATTTTTGTCTGAGTGCAAATTTGTTTACTTGACCTGCTGTCATGTTAGGACAAACATTTAAGCAGAGCTTCATCTCAGCATCATCTTCAGTTTGTTTCTAAACCGATGATAAAAAATGTAATGTAAAAAGCTTTGGTAAAGTATAATCCTACCTATAACCAATTTATAGGTATTGGAATAACCAATATTTCTTTAAAATATGCATATTAAAAAACACTAGGAGCATAGCCATGTTTATCTCTAGAGGTAAAAACACATCAGAACAGGTCTAATGATGTAGCCAACTGAGCACATTTACCAATTTGTTGCCATCTAAGATATTAACTTGTCACTGCATTTTACTGCAATGCAGTGGAATCCCTTAAACAATCCCTTAATGTCTTCATAACTAGCATAAAGAAACACACACAACTGAATCTTTATACACTATGGTTGTAAGGCCAGAATAGTAAAAAGAAAAATGTATATATTTTGACACTGTCTGAACAAGAACTGTGATAAATATGAAATGATCATACAATTTTTACTATTTGCCAAATGCTGGGATAAGAAATCATTTTGGTAATTCTAACTGACAGGTAGGGAAAATTAAAGTCTGGTTTATTGTCAGACAGTGGGAAAAGATATGTTAGTATTTATACTCTTTATGAAAATATTTGGTCTTTACTTACGTGCAAAGAAATAAAATTTGATGCAACGACTTGTGAACATAGAAATGAAATAGGTTATCATCTCCAAATGAAAGAAGTAAAGAGCAAAATGGCAGCAAATGGATTCAAATGCCTCTAAATTCATTCTGCTGGTTCTGCAAATGAAAAGACTATTTTTCTCTGGAGTCTTGAGCTAATCAATGCAACAATCAATTCAACAAATATATCGGACTAATCAAAACTGTGTAACAAAACTAAAAAAAAAATCAAGTTTTTTAGTTCTGTTACACAGTTTTAATTAGTTTTGATTAAATCAAGTTTTTTTTTGGTAAAATGGTGAATTTAATCTAATCTCACAGATGCTAGACTTTTTCAAGACTTTCTGAAAATGATCAAAGATTTAAAGTGATGATGTGTGAAGCTGATACTGTTTGGATTATTCACTGTACCGTCCATCTGCTCCATCACATGACATAATCATGAAGCAGCTTCTGTTCAGATACTAGAATGGTGGCGAATCTATAAGGAGTTAGTTTATGCCTCAGTTATGGGGAAAGGTAGCATGGAAAAGGGTCTCAACAGTTTTGTCTTGGTGTGTCTTGAAGTGTAGTAGTTCCAAAGTTAAACAGACTGAATGGAGAAAGAGAATGGTTATACTGGCATTACCATTTCACAGATTACTTAAATAATTCATATCATCTTTGCTTGTAAAAAACCCCCCCAAAAACAACACTTTTAATACAAAAAAAACGACATACAGCTAAACAAAAATACGAACACCCTGTCAGAGTCCCCGAACATTAGACTTCCCCTCTTCCTTCATATGGTCTTTCCATCATTCTTTTTACTTCCATTCTTCTTCTTTTTCTGCTGTTTCTTCATTGATCTCTCCATCATGCTGATCATCAGTTTATGTCATCTGTTTGTAAATTCAAACAGCAGTCTATGATCTGTCACATTCACATCCCTCGTTCAGTATTTACCTAGTCTCAGGCAGAACAGCTACAACTTTCAGACTTCCTTTTTGCGATCATTTCAAACCACCGAGTGCTCATTGTGATGGTGATGGACGCCGCCAGCGCCCAGCACCGTATGGTTGACTGAAGACGCCGAGCGGTCGGATCCGTCCACCACCGCCCCATTGACGTTCTCCTGCCGCTGGCAGCACAAGATCTGCTTGAAGGTGGCGCTCATCTCCTTGTCCCGGTATGAGTAGATGATAGGATTCATAGCCGAGTTGAACTCGGCAAGGAGCAGGAAGAACTTCTCATAGTTCAGGACGGTGCAGCTGGAGCAGAAGACATCGAGAAGTATGAGCACTAAGCCTGGGGTCCAACAGATTATAAAGGCACCTAAAGACACAAAACATGTATTAGATGTGTGTGCAAGTGTCAAACCTGTCATTAGGAGTGTGCTAAAAGGTAACAGATTAGATTCATTTGTAGTAATTGAGAACATTCTTCCAAACAACGATTTAGGTGTTGGTCAACAGGAAGCCACGGTATCAACTAAGGAAATTCTTTTTTCAGTCTGTTGCTAGCAAACAAGATTATTGTTAATAGATCACCATCACTTAATAACCACATTGTTATTAATTGATGATACAAGGAATCTGCGACACCCTCTGACCTCATCTGAGTCACTTCTAATAACGTGGAATGAAAGGAAAGTGCTTTTGTTTCAAAGTGCCTTTGAAATGTTTTGAATTATGGCTGCAGTACATTAGTGGGTATTTACAATGCTCCACAAGTGCAAACAGCACTGAAAGCTTTTCTTGTAACTCATAAAATATGCCCATGCTTTACACTTTTTTTTTTTTTTTTGGCCAGCAAAGCAACTTTGACCAGGCAGAAGTCAACAAGAAGCAATCCTGAGGTTGGCAGTATGAAGGAAGGACATTTGTTTTCCACTGATTTAATCAGAACAAAGCTTTGAGGAACTTAAAACCAGAATCCCAACATATCCCATACTCCTCACTTCTAGGCTTTAGCCCAACGTTTCTCGTATTTGGGACGGCCCAGTTGTTTTCTTTTGGGATAATTCTGTGAAATTGTTTACATATGTGGAACATGTGTACGCTGAAGCTGATTGAGGATAGTATAATACATAAAGTGTCATTTTATTGTCTTGATCACGTTTTTCCACAAACTGCTTGAATGTTACCAGCCTTTAAAACTTTTGAGTCCTCATAATCCACTGAGATGAAACATTTTGAATAATAGACACGTCTAGTACTTTAAGACATAATGAATCTGGATTTCTACCTTGTTCTACTAATATTCAAATGCATGTTGTTTCCAAACAATTTTCAAACTTTCTTTTACTGTTGCATCTTTTTTCCAATTTGATTTTTCTTTTAGATCTGACATGTTGGTCATTTCCGCAAGACAACTGCAGGACATTAGTCTCTTGAGACTATAAAAGAAAAACTCAATTAGGAATTGTGCAAGTGGAGAAAGAGTTGGGAAAGACAGAGCTGACATGCTGGCCTGTTATCTGTTTGCGCTGTTCAGGCAGCAGCTGCAGCAAAACGCTTGATCTCACTTCCCAGCTATGCAAGCAGACTCTCCAGATTCTGCAGAACTAGCTGCATTTCCTAAATGCTTCACAACCCAGTATGCAAAATATATCAAGTACTATTTGGATCACCAAGGAAACATCTTACGTTTGAACACAACATGGTCAAAAATAAAGAAATGAATAAGGAAAAGAGAAGAATTCTAATAGTGTACTCTTGCACTGTGAAATAATTAAACATGTTTATCTTTTGGAATAAAATAGACAACTTTTAATCAAATATTTACAATGAGTTTGTTCACCTTGTAACATAAAATTAAAAAAGTACCTTTCCTCATAAAGAGTAAAGAAAAAAAACACTTTTTTTTTCTCCTTTTGCCTCGTTACCTCTTGAAAATGTCACAAGGAGGGAAAAGGGGCAGGCTAAGTGGAAAGTCACTGGAGAAAAGTAAATAAACATGCTGAAGCTGGCGTGGAAAATGTTGAAATGTATGGTAATCGACTTTGCATGCTGTTAGTGTCTGGAAAGAACCTTTAGAGCTTCTTAGCTTCCTAACTTGAACTACTTTGAAAGCAACATTGACAGAAGAAAACTCAAAATGAATAAATATTAAACAGAAGTGGGCATGATGTTACAGAAATAATAGAGACCAATGTGATATAACACCATGCAGTCAAAAACTGTTGAAGTACAGCAGCACTTTCTGAACTGAGGGAAGTGAAGTGATGCAAAAACATGACACATACAGAGATGGAAGATCATCTGCAAGTCGTTCAGATATCAGATAAATCTTTGTTTCATTGGGAAATTAATCACTCAGCAGTTATTGCTGCTGTTGTTAAAAGGAGACCTGTTTTGGTACTGATCGCAACTGTTTTTGTCTAATGGCTGAATCATTGTCTTTCTTCTGCTTTTCATTGGTGGGATGTCTTATCTGTTACTGAAATGTGGTTCTGTTCAGTCACAGTGACCGCTCATATTTCAGGAATGCATAAATTTTTCTTTTACGAGACATCAGTCTTTTGTTTCCTGAAATACCCTGAGAAAATGGAATATATCTGTTTGGCAAAGCTTCAAAAATGCTTGAGTGCAAAGCTGTCTATACACCTTCAACCTTTACATGTTATGCCACATGACTACATGTGGTTTCAAAGTGTTTTATTAGGATTTTAAGAGATGGTCCAGAGAGAACAGACAACTCAAAGCGTGGCTTAAAATCCAATAGACAATCTGTTGTTAGGCCTAATAAGTGCTGCTACCAGACGTAGCTATTTAGCAGAGAAATTGTTCATTTCTTGATTTACAGTCACATACTCTTTGCTATGACTGTATGTACTTTTTTATTTTTTTTAACCTTGTTATACTTTAAAACAGATTAAAGATAAAATAACCCATTGCTTAGTACTGCTACTTACTGTCTTGGTCTGTAATACAGTGTAAAATCACAATAAAATACATAGAAATTTGTGGTTGAGGCAAAATGTGAAAACGGTTCAAGGGATGTGATTAGTTTTGCAAGTCACTATATGTTGGTCTTGATTGCGCACTTTAAGAAAATTTTAGGTTGGGAAGGTAACGTGCATGCACGGGGGTTCAACTGATTTTTGTTTCAGTTCAAGCTTGATTTAGAAAATTGCTATGATGTGCAACAGTGGCAATAAGAGAAGTTGAAAATGATTATTCTTGGATGCAGATCAGTACCAGAGAGAGAAGGATGAAGTTCAAGCTACCATTTCCATCGAACATGGGCGAGGATCATATCCCCGACTACAGCGTCTCTCTGCCCAGCCTTATAACCACATGACCAGAGAGAGATATAGAGAAACAGAGAGGAGCTGCAAAACCAAATGAGTTGGATTAACAACAGCGCAAGACTGAATGTTACTGGAAAATCTTTTTGCCCACAAAAATCACCATCCATAACCATCATTTTCTAGCTACTTGGATGATGTGAGCTCCGGCAATATTTAACTTCATGTTGGGATAAGTATAGTAGATTTTAGCTTCCTTAATACCAAGAGGCTTTAAAAATGGCTAAGCAATAAGTGTTGAACTCAGATTAAACAATGATGCCAACAGTTGCAGAAATTCACTTATAAGTTATTTATGCTGTGGGCTTTGGTTGTGATAAAAGAAAATACAGCAAAATTTGTCAAGTAACGCAGTACTGCATTTGTTGCATGGCATTACGGGGAAATATTTGACAGTCTTTGTCTGAAGCACAATCCATGATAATCACTACGAGGCAGTGCAGATGTTGCATCCATTGTGTGATAAACATCCATCTCCACTCCCATTGTCAGTGGCCTGCAGCTAACAGTCTAAACCAGGCACATATTACCCTCCAAATAACTGGAAAACATCGTGGTCATGGCTAAGGACATTAATGTTGACAGTTAATCGGATATGTCAGTGTTCTGGTAGGTCCAGTGAGCTAAACTCACTGTGCTCATGTTATGTTATATACAAAGATATGTGCTGATAACAAATGTTCTTATAGAATTAGGGGGAAAAAGTGCTTATAGGATTTGTGTAACTTGATACAATCTAAACCTCCATGTTTTCCAAAGCTAATCCGTATCGTCAATATACAAATAATTAATTTTAATTCCTAATTCAAAAATTTAATAAGTTCATGTGAAACATAAAACACAAGTTTGAGTCAAAGAAGAGCTTTTGGCAATATTTTCCCTTACTGAAGCTTTCCAATTAGTTCTCATGTGTCTAAAGTTTCAGCTAAAGTGATTACTCCCTCATGCTTTTAAATCCATAAGAACTCATTATTGCATTACTACTCTCTCTTTCTCCTTTCACTTATATTTTTGTTTGCCGTTTTCTGCCTCTTTTCCGCAGCTGTCTTTGTTTCCTGTCTTATCTACTGCTTGCTTTTCTATCTTCAGTTTTTCACGTCATCCCCTGCCTACTCAAGTTACTTCTCTGTCCATAATCTTTTGGACCATTCTGTCATTTTTTTTGTCTATATCTCACTCTCAATTTAGCTCATTTTTTTAAACCAAGCTGTCCTCTGTGGTTGTGACCATCATCTCTATATAGCTCAGTGGCTTCTCTGCAGAAGTGTTTTCTTTTCCTCTTTCTCACTCTTTTCTGTAACAGAGTTTCCAAACAAAATGAAGCTTAAATAAGAGTTGATATTTAGTCACTGGGTGTTTAGTTAATGATAAAGGGGATCATGGTGTGCTGTGAGAGGGGATTCCTGTAGTGGTTTCACCAATGAACAAAGTGTCAAACTCAGAATCATGTTTTTGGCTCTAAGTACACTGACTTCCTTTACAGTAATATTTTGTTCTTCCTCTCAGTCCATAATTTATCTGCTGAGTTGTTGCTCAGCAGTGACTCATGTGCAAGTGAAGCTTCTGGTTTTTGAACCCAACTTCTGCCTTTTTCTTCAAAACAAGCAAACAAAAACAAATTCAGAGTAATGGTATCTTTTGATTTGACAAATATAGCTTCCAAATTGTGACTATTTTCCAAAGGTGATTTGAAGAATTACTTAGATTTTTGCCTACATATCAAAACACTTTGCTGTAACTTCTTGCTTCGGTGGGACATTTTATGTCTCTGCTTGTGGTTTCTACTCTGAGTCTATGCAATGCAACCATAAGTGCCTTACTACGAACATACTTGGCTTTTGTATTCAGACAGCAAAGACGCCCATTTTCAAACATTGGTGTCACAATTTGAGGTTGTGGAGAACCCCAAAAAGACCCAGGGGGTGATGGTATAGATGGTAAAGAATATTTAGATATTTCAATAACAGATCATGTAGGACAGAATGAGGAAAACAGGAGGATCAGACATCGAGTGAACAAACTGTGGAGTGGTTATATACTAATGTCATGTTTTGATTGTTGATTCTATGTTGCATGACTTTGTGTTTTTGTGTTTGTTATGATGTAAAGCACTTTGAAATGCCTTGCTGCTGAAATGTGCTATACAAATATCATTTGATTGATTGATTAATAAGGACTTGATTACTGGATGCAACACAGGTGAGTAAATGAGCAGATGGAAAACAGGTGTGCAAGGGCTGGAAACTAGGGCACTTAGGTAAAGGTATGACTATTAATCAGGAACATAAATTAAAAGCAACATAAGATGGAACAACATAATGCAAATAACCCAACAAAGTTCAGAAGATTATGCCGTCCACCTTTAAAACTTAATCAATTTAGGATGTTCAGAGTTTATACCAATCAGAAATGATCAGTCTCTTTAAATAACTTTAACTTGATTAACTTAACCAATACCATTGGTTATCAAAGTTAAAATAGATCTCATAACATATTATTTACTGAGTTAAACATCTTATTCTGAAATAAACTGCCAGCTGTTTATTTCCATTTCAACAACTGTATAAAAAAAGTATACAATCTGTAAAATAGGCTGTCAAAATGAATCGAAGCAAAAAAAACCCTGATATTAAAAGAGGTCAACAGTAAAAAGTGCAGATTGGGGAGATTAATTGTAAACCAAATATGTATTACTGAATAATTAAGAAACCTCACAGTGGTTCAAGGTTTGACCCAAAACACACTGGATTTTCCATGAAAACTTTAAGAACGACATCAATGTTCAGGCAGCACTTGGAGTTTGGTAAAATGAGCGACTGATGCTGCTGAAACAGGACTCTAACAGACAGATGCAGCCATTGTTAGAGATTAGAAAACCCTCACTGTGCAAAAAAAGACTTGTTGGCAACACCCAAACATTCACAGAACATTCACAGAAGCACACAGAAAACAGGTGACATTATGATCAACATACCAGGCACATTTGAACCCTTATGCTGGATTGTAGAGTTTGGCTCACAAGGAGCCCTGATTGGTTCAGGTCTCAGTTTGCCAGAAACCACATATGCAACTGTAGCAAAGAAATCACATAATTGCCTGGGTCTGGAAGACACATTTGGGACCATCTAACAATTTCTTTCAGTTCTCCCTTTGAAATCCAGACATAAAAGCGGTCTTGGTTTGTTTCTGTTCACTCGAACTGAGAGATTTTGAAACAAATGCAAGTTAGTGATATGCCATCTGGCTGCATGTGTTTGGGGATGGCATGACTTGGCACGCCACATTGGCTGATACTGTGACTTTATACTGCAACATAAGCTTTAAGATAATCAAATCATTCACAAAAAGACCCTTGCAACGACTGACAACTGACACACAGACGCCCACACATTCAGGAATTGCCATGGTTAATTAGAAAGGGCTGTTGGGTCAGTGGAGATGAATGTAAAGGGTATCTGTTCAGGTCATTCAAACGAAATGTTCTCCTGATGGATTGCCAAATTGTAGCAATGGGGTGTGTAACTGTTCTATTATAAATGGGTGGCCTCATTGGATGACTCTACCAACAAAAGTTTGCTACTGTAACAATATCGCTGTCAATTAATCCACTTTAACTGTAGTCAGATTTACCAAGTGTTTGGCATTTCAGAACTTTGGTTTTCTTGTCATACAGATTTGTCATATTGGACCATTTTGCATTTTCACGCAAAGCAATTCTCTCAGTCAAAACTGAAGCTGCAAGCAGAGACTTGGATTTAAAGAAACAGACACTAACTTGTAAAAGTCGCAATTAAAGTATTATTGTTTGTCCATTGTACATATAAAAGTGCTATATATGGTTACATCTGCAATTTTAGCAATACTTACTTGCCGTTTATTAATTACTGAATGAGAACATCTTCATGTCCACCTAAAACATTTCCTACATTAAACAAGAAGTAGAAAATATATCACTAACATAGATAGCCTTAATGTGCAGTGCCTTTAAATTTGCTAACTGTAGTCCAAACGTTATTTTGCATACAAAACACATGAGTGATCCTGTGAAGGTATAAAGTTTAAAAAAAAAATACTCTGCTTAGACATTATTAGGAAGTACGGCTGGACTATGTTTAGCATTGATTTTGTGAATGGCTAAGAAAAAAAGAGAAGGAAAGCTGAATATGATCTGTGACCCATTTGACCCCTTTTCTTTGTACTCATTCTTGTTCTCTCTTTTTAAGACCGCTCTTTTCCACTTCTGCTTTCGTTTTACTCATTCTCATCATTCGTCTTTACGAGCCTTCTTCATCCCACTTTCATCTACCAAATCCTTCTTTACGAACCCTCTTTATTGCAACCATCATTCACCTCTGACCCCTTTTCACTCCACTCAACCTACTAATCCCTCTTTAACACCACTGTTTGCTCCACTGTCCTTCTTCATTCTATTTACAAAGCTTTTATAAACAACCTGAATCATCTTATAAAGATAGAAACAGATTTTACAGATAAAGCTCAACCTCCTGATCCATTTATGTTCCCTTCTCATCTTTCCTCTTTGATGAAAAACAGTGAATCGATATCGTTGATGTGTCCTCTCTGCTAGATGAATTACTTGCATCTTAATGAGTCAACATGAGCTGCAATACCTTCCACTGCCATGCAATTCTGTTTGCAATGTGATTTTATAGTCTTTCTTCAAAAAATACTGCATGACTCGATAACTCGACCATTTAGACCTTTATAACGCAGCAAAGTATTTTCAAAAGTCCAAGATCTTCTTTTTCCATTTTCTTCATGTATTTATTTTAACATGTGTTTCTGTTTTTTTCCAGATGTGTATTCATCTGTTATGTAAACAACACAGATAAACAACCTATGCTGTGGTTTTGTTTTTTCTATTTTTTCATCAGTTTTATGTGAATGAAGCCAATCTGTTGTTGGACTGTTGTCTATTAAGCTCAAAGGTTTATGTGACTGTGGGAGACTTTGTATTTGCACGCTTTTTTTCTACCCGTTTATGCAGATGTGCGCATTTGTGCAACCAAACTTTTATTTTTTCCCTCAGTTTCCCCAAGGGACAACTGAAGAAAGGACAAAAGTCAGGAGGGCAGCAATGATTGTAGGAGAAGTTACAGCGGTTCTTCTCTGAGAAGCAATTTAGCAAAAGCAGTAGCATAAGGTTGTTACGTCATAGGAGATTTGAAATCATGTGATATTTTATTTTTATTTTTTTTGTTTTAATAAATCCTCTAATGCCTGTCAAAGAGTCCCGGAGCAATGTTAATACAGATGTGACTCACTACTCAGTCAAAGTTGGCAGAGGAGAGTGATAGATAGAGCAGGGGACGTACTTTTCAGCATCCCCTGTGCTTTTTCCAAATGAGCTCACTCAGAACCTGGAGAGGATTCCTGGCTGAATAAAAACAGATCACACCCTCTCTGGGAAGCTTTAATTTGCCAGCAGTATTTTACTTCCAGTGACATGAAATAAGTGTGAGTTTGTAGAAACTTGCTTTAAATAAAAAAAAAAAAGTTGCACCGGTCCGTTCCTTTTGCAATTTTATATATAAAGTCTTGTTACTTGTGATGTTTGATCTTCTCCAAATACAGTAATATACTTCACAATATTATAAAAAAAAATATGCTTTTTGGGTTCAATCCCCATACTGGCCAATTGAAACATAATGTATTTCAGAAAATCTACATTTCAAAATAGCAGAAGGCTTTAAATTAAAACATTATGCATATTGATTTTGAAAAACAGTAGAATATGAGCACTTTTGTCGAGATCATGTAAGTTTTTTCTTGAAATTGATGAAAACTCATCATTATGTATGGTAGGTTAGCTCAGCTGGTCAGAGTGTGGTGCTAATAACGCTGAGGTCATGGGCAGTGAGGTCAGTAGCGTTACCTAGTAACGTTACCGCCGTTTCTAGGCGACAGTATCAGCAGCGACAGAAACATAAACAATGGAGGGAAGAGGAAGATGTGCATTTTGTTTTAGGAAGAACAGGAAGTATTTTGAGTTTTGCTCGCCAAGTCCGATTATTATAAGCAGCTTTGGGCTTGTTGTTTTCTAAAGTCGCTTGCAGGTTTAATGAGTCGCTTAAACTACACAGATAAACAACCTACGCTGTGGTTTTGTTTTTTCTATTTTAGTTACTTACAGCTGCTGTAAGTAACTAAAAAAGTTACTTTTAGTGTAACTTAGTTACTTTACAAATCAAGTAATTAGTGATCTAACTAAGTTACTTTTTCAAGGAGTAATCAGTAATCTGATTAAAGTTACTTTTTCAAAGTAACTATGCCATCACTGTTTACAGAGGTGGAAAAAGCTACAGAAACATTTTCTGTAAATTGTCTGTTAAATCATTCAGACAAAATCTAAAAATCATGAAATGCAGCAAATTTTCAAATGAGTTTGAGATAGAATATAAATTAAGTCTTAAAACTACATTTCATTTTATTAATCAAGCATAAATTGTGATTGCCACAAGTTTGCAAAATTAAACAAACTGGTTAAAATCTGATTTGCTTCTTTATCTAAATTTTGTTTTGTTCTTCAATATGTGTTCAATCTCAACCCAGGAGGGGTTTTTAATTCACATTACTGTAGAAAATTTGATCAAGTAAAACACATCTTTTTTGGTACAACAGTTTCAAGTTGCAGTTGGAAATAATGAATCCGTATATAAAGGAAACGGTCCTTGCCAAAATGTAAAAGCGTAATCAGATTCTACCAAATTATTTCAATTCTGTTTTATGTTATGACTTAATGTATGTAATAAGACAAAAAAAAAAATCATCTCATGAACCAAAAGTTCTCTTCTCAGGAATCAACAGCTGTTTGCTCTGAATCTGAAACATGTGTGCAATAATTTATCAGGAAATTTTTAGCATTGCTTCAAGGGTAACCGATTCACATGGGCCTTTGGAACGCTGAAGGCAGAAGCAGCTGGAGTGACGCTGGGATGAGTTTAGATTTCACCCCACTGTGTAATGTTTCTAGTGAGTTTTTGTAAACTTTCGCTGAAGTAATTTCAAAAGAAGATATGACAACAGAGAAAGCGGTAACTCTTAGTGCCTTTACACAGACTGTGGTATATTTTCTCCCACCATCCGCTCACATTTTCAAAGTGCAGTGCAAAAATAAAGCACTCACATGTTTCATATTTAACATTTTGCCACATCTGGACCCCACAAACATAAAGAGAACACACCATCAGGCAGAAAGCGAAACCCCTTTCCTCTTGGGTTAAACAAGCAAAACTAAAACCAAGCATCTCTCAAGCAGCTGAGAATATATGTTTTCTGCTTCTACTAAGAGAACATTCTGCTCTCCACTGTTTTGTATTAAAACTGGCTGTAAAGACAACAAATGCATCAGGATGAGATAACATAGAACACCGGAGACAAATCGTGTGGAATCCTTTGGTATGTTTTGTCTGGGACCAACATATCCTGTTTTCAGGCACTTCGAAGCCCTTTTTCCCACAAATCTTGCACTAACTTACGTTGCAGCCACTGAGCTGGTCGACTATGAGGTTTGAGTGAATCTAAGTAAAAGATAAATGAATAAAATAAGACGAAAATCAATCTTATACACTGAAGAGTCTTGGGGCCTTCAAAATGGAAAACATTGCTCTGGTAAATGTTCAGACATAAAAATATATGGCTCTGCTCTCTTCTGAACTTAAATACAAAACAGACCATGTTTATTAGAAATGGATGCCATCTAACCCGTGCACTGGCAGGCACAAAATCAACTTAGAAGCAACAATATTAGGTAAAATGTCCTTCTACTTCTTTATAGCATAATCCATAAGCCTGGAAGGTTATTACATAAAGCATATTGTAATGAATAATCACATCCAATGGTTAGAGAAGTTATTTTTATACAAAATGATGACTTCACAATTGATATGGTGATGATGTAACTATATGAATATTTAGTTTGTCTAAATCTAAGGCACAATAGCAGGCTTCTTAGTAGGACTATCATTTATCAACCAGAAAAAAATATCTAGTCAGTTTTACAAAGAAAATGGAATTTATTAGTTTAAACACAAGTATATTGAGCTTTAAGACCATATTCCTATTTCACAAAGCGTGTTTTGTACGTCATGTTTGATTAATGATTTGCATTCTTTTTTCCTCCAATTGCAGAAATGTAATTAACACAAATCTTGGCCATCTCAGTAGACCTGAGCTCAAAAAAGAAAAACAAAATTGTGGATTTCAAAAGGAAATAGGAACAAACAAAAGTAAACTAAATTTAACAAGTGCTAGCGATTTCTCGCCACTAAACCTAACGCGATTATCAGTTTTTTGGTCTTTCAAAATATATAATATTAATATACTACAATCTGGAACTGCATTTATAGGAAGGAACTCGGAACTTTCAGTGCTACAGTAGTGCAGAGATTTTCCACACTGGAGTGTGTGTCCTGAGATCTCTCAGTAGGAAATCAGGGATTCACACATCTGAACAGTGGTTATGCTGAAGTAATGGTTTTGGCCTTCTGAAGGGGGGTTGTGTCTGTTTTGGATAAGCTGGAGGAACTCTGCTGCACATGCTGAAGAAAGTGTGTGACATCTTTATGGCCTGGGGGAGTTCTGTACAATACGGCCGTGAACAGTTGGTTTTATTTTGCTGTTCTGTTATGCTTGGTCGGTATTCTTTCCCTGTTAAAATGGGGAAAGAAAGGTTTTTCATCTTTTGTCTTTGGTTTCTTTTTGTGTGTGTGTGTGTTATGATGAGAAACTGTACATGTTTTAATGTGTTTTTGTAATTGTTGCAAATTCTGTTGACCAAAGTACCAAGATAGGATTGTATTATGTAAATTATGACGTTTTCTAGTCGCGCCTTTTTCCAACACCAAAAACTTTGTACGTTGGGATTGCCAACTTGGTACATGGGTTCACATGTCACAGGTGGAACTAATTATTTGATCAGTTTTGTACTAAAACACTTAACATTTCGGAAAAAAGAGACTATGAATCTGTCCCACTTCACGTTTCTAAAATACTTCACTTGAGACTGTAACTGGACTTAACACTGATAAATAGCAATGAAAAGTGTTCTTATAAAAACCCCAACACATCGAGAACACATTCATTGTTAACTGCTCATGCTGAATCCCAACACTGTGACATATTTGAGAAAAGACAGCACAGAATGAGATCACTGTATGTGACGCCTGCATTCGTACTAGGCAGACACTGTGTTTGGTCTGAATGCCGAAGCTTTGCAGACGAACCATTCAACACTTTCATTGTTTTGGTGAAACTGATGACTGATGACAGTAGTTGCACTCAGTGCTAGAACGACAAACAAAATGTCTAACTAGACAGAGATACAGACATTAACTGCTAAATGAACATCAACAGATAAATATAGATCTTTCAACATCACTGGGAATCAACAGAAAATGGAGTATGGGTTGCCTCATTATTGTTGTGAATCCAGAGCGAAACATTACTGCAATCTGAAATGGATTGACGGCCTCAATTGTGCACTACATTTGATGCCTCAATGTTGGCTAAAAATGCTGTCTGACATTCTATGTAATGAGCTTCATAAACGTATTTTGAGCAGGGATATAGTACCCTCACCTCAGAATAATGTTTCATTAAAGGATGGAGGTCTTAAAATGATACTTTCTTTGAAAAAAACAACCAAAAACAATAGAAATTAAGCTGTACAATTAAAATACACAAACACAGATCACTGTTTTGGCTTGAAAAGGTTTTTTATGACATTTAGACCTTTTAAGATTTTAATTGCAAACACACACCGAAGTATATTTTACTAAGTTTTTATGGAAGAGATTAACAAAAAGTTTTCCATAATTGTGAAAATGTTGCTTGATTTTAAATTATTTTCTGTTTAAACACAAATTTAAGAAATGTGGCACAATGTATTCAAACCTTATATGTGTAACTTTTCATCAAAACCATTTAAAACAAATGCTTTCAAAGTTGTTGAATTAGAGCTCACCTTTGTTCCAAAGCAGTAGACGAAAACATGACTTTTATGAATGGTTTTCTCTTTCTTATTTTTGAGACATTTTAAAAGTTCTCTCAATATTCTTATGCCAGTCCAGCAAGAAAATCAAAAAATTAGATGGAAACTTAGTGCTCATTGTGGTGTAACACGTGATAAGGTAAAACAACTTGGGAAGCATAAATAGTTTCGGAAGGCACTATAGGTAGATGAAGAGAAACAGGAAACAGGTAAATGTTAAGAGATCATTCTTACCCAACACGATGACCACGGTTTTGAGCAGAGACATCATTGTGTCTCGGTTGCGCCGTGGCCCAGAGCTGTGCCGCGACATCCTCATGGTCCTCTGTCGCACATAGACAAAAATGTGGGCATAAAGAGTCACCATCACGACAAACGTCACCAGGTTAAACACCGCCCAGAAGATCAAGTAGGAGTTGCTGTAAAGCGGTGCCATACTGGAGCAACTTTGCAGGGCGCAGATACAGTTCCAGCCCAAACTGGGGATTGCCCCCATCACTATGGACATAGTCCAGATTATAACGATCACCACCACTACACGTCGGTTGCTCATACGCGTATGTAGCTGCATGCGGAAGACAGTGATGTGACGCTCTATGGCGATGGCCAGCAGGTTGGCCACCGAAGCTGTGAGACTGGTATCAATCAAGCCTTGACGCAACAACCATGTTGAAACACTCAGCCACCTTGTGTTTGGTCCTGTGTTGAACATTAAGTACAAATAGGCCAGTCCAGCAAAAAAGTCAGCAGCCGCTAGGTTGGCCATCAGGTAGTAGATTGGGAAGTGGAACCTCCTGTTGACGTAGATGGCGACCATTACCAGAAGGTTGGCGAGCATGATGAAGATACACACAGTGACGCCCAACCCCATCACCAGCCTGCTCACGGTGTTCCAGGTGGTAGCCAGGTGCTTTTCACTGCGGTTGTAGAAGAAGGCAATGGTCTCGTTGTAGTAGCACTGCTCTTCATCCATGGTGGTGGTGATTGTTGCTGAAAGGTTAAAAAGAGAAATTTGAGGTTCATTGACATTTGAATAAAATAGGTAACGCTTTTATATTTCAACACTGGGGATCTACAAAAAGAGAAAAGTCTTCATTCACTTTAGTATAAAGCAGAATATCTTTTTTGTGTTTTACTTGGCAATAAATACATATTGTCTTCATCAAGCAAGTCAAGTTTTGATTTTAGATGATACATCCAATGCAAGTACTTCAGCTGCTGATATCACCTCCATAAAACCTGACTTTAGAAAAAAAAGATATTTAGGACCATTTCATTGGGACTAATACCCCGGCCCATTTACATAGTAAAATCTTTTGATTCAATATTGGTTTGGACATCTGGTTAAGATTCCTCCAGGATGCCTCACTGGTGAAATGTTCTGGGCATGTCCCACCAGGAGGAGACACCGAGAAAGACCCAGAACACACTGGAGGCACAGTGTTTCTCGGCTGGCCCGGAGGAACTGGCCCAAATGCCTGGGGAAAGGGAAATCTGGGTCTCCCTGCTTAGGCTGCGACCCAACCCCAGATAAGTGGATGACAACGAATCGATGGATGGATTTCAATTTCGATTAAGCAAATGGCCATTATCCTAATTCAGACTAATAGTTAGATAATGGCAAATGATAGGTGGGCTAAGTTTAATACAGATTTTTGACATGTTGGAAAAATAGTTGAGTGACACGTCTTGATTTAGTGTAAATCCGGAGTAGTTAGTCACAGACGTTGATGATAATGATTAGTTTGAGCAGGGCTATGTATATAATACTAGAAACCAGTATACTAGTAGCGACAAAGTAATTAAGCATCTCAATTTCTGAGTCTGTACTAGTCTGATAGAAATTTGCCAAAATAATCTTGTGAATCTCCCTTTATCCCATTAATTTTAGTCTATGTTTATCATATGGTTAAAAAGTGCATTCAGACTAAATATTTTAAATCAGGCAATAGCATTCAAAATATCTCTGTTTTCCACTGATTAACCTTTCTTAAACTATGATTTTGTCTCTTTTCAAGAAAAGACATTCCTTCTTCATTAGGTACAGTTTTATGTATATATTGGTAAGCCAGACCTTAAGCATGGAAAAAAACTAAATCCTTCTGGCATTACACTCAGTTTATTTGCTTGCTGTTAATGTGAGCGAATGTGTGAGTGTGTGTGTGGTACACATATGGAAAACAGCTACCATTAAGTCAGAAGCAGTAGCTTTATAAGAGCAAGGCGTCTGCAATGATTGTCTAAGACAAAACGGCTGCTGTCTGCAAGTCAAAGTTTACAGCAACACTGCACAAGACTGGTGTGCTTTTGTGCATGCATGCATCCCCACTATGTGTGACAAGCCATAAACTTGTGGCTACGTTTGGATGTGTGGATGTGTTTGAGCTGTGTCAATAAACTTTGGTGTAAAATTGAGCTAGAAATGTTTTTCTCATCAAGTCTAAGACTGTGAGCATCTATCCTTGTAAGATGCTTCTCAGGACCCTAAGGAAACTAAGCAGAACCAGGAGCCTACTGCTTACTGTCAGCTCACTCACGCAAACAAACACGCCACGCAGAAACGTGTGTGTCCCGGTGTAATAAGCTCCAGACCTACACAGACGTAGGCTGCTCTCTCACACACCCCAGACCGGAACCAGGACCTCAGGGCTGGAAGAGGGTTGGTTTGTTTGTGTGTAAATTAGACAGACAAAGAGTGTGCAGCGAGGACAGCATTGCGAAAAATGAAGGGGAATAGAAAGGCAAGATTAGAAGATTAGATTTAAAGGTTTTTGGTCAAAGGCCAGTGTTTGTGTTTAAACATGAGTTTCCTTTTGATGGATATGAAAATCTATAAAGGCTGCATTGCTTGCTGTTATAAAACAACAACATGTTAGAATTACAAAAACAACAGAGAACACAGGCTGGAGTGTGCCAATAATTATCCTTAACCGTAGGTGCAAATGTCATTTGTCGGAAATGTTTTGAAGGGGAATTGTCACATAGTTCAGAAAAGTGACTTTAACCCACAATAGAGGTCACGACCTCTTCCTCAGGGGTCAGTGCTGCATAAACAAAATCTGATACAGTTTGAAGCCTCTCAGTTGAATTCATCGCTGCATGAGCTATAAACTTCCTCAACATATTGACACTGTGGAAGAAATGCTTACTCTGCTGATCTGTAACAAGTGTTTAGTCACTGAAGTGCCCCAATGGCAGTATGAGGGAAGTCCAACTAAGTCAAATCAGGGCTTTGCAGATGCAGTTCATTTCTCATATTCCTGGCGCTGGCTTATATGAAACATCTGCAGATGCATTTGATTAGGATGTCAGCGTAATACTATATAATTTATATGGTACATTCAGATATATGCAAACGTGTTGGAATTCCTCCCATCAGTTATCTGTAACTGCTGTCTCCATAGGTCACAAGGCGAGAGAGGAACCTTCAGAGTATGGGAATTGGTTTTATAAATGATTGGATTTTATTTTTATTTTCTACCATTTTAACATATTTTATTGCAAAACAACAAACAAATATTTATTCTATATAATTTATTCATATTATATTGTCTTTAGATTACATTATTTTTTTCAACAGTGATGCGCCATTCTTTCAAAATGTCAAATTTGTAGTGAATACTTATGTTGACAGATTCTCCCACTGTATTTTACAACTTTTCTAGAGAAACAAAGGGCCTCTTGAGTGCATCTATAAATAGCTTGTCTTCAGCTTTTTAGGAAGTTGTGTTCATGCTGCACTGTACTGAGGTAAAATTACCCGGATGTGGGTTGTCATTTCATTTAGTGAAGAATGAATTTACACATTTTAAACTTATTTTTACCCTTGCTAAAAATAATTTGTTCTCTTGAGCTGTTTCCAGGAAGCCTGACAGCACTGAAAATTCAATCAGCATTTGTCTTTTCTCAGGTTAGTACTAATAAAGTGATTTTTTCCCACATGCATTTCAGAGATACATATAAAGAACAAGCTCCATAAGCTCAAGATTCACTTTCTCTTAATATGGATTTATTAATTGTGTACATAAACAGAGATAAACAAAAAATACAAATATAGTTGAAGCTGCTGCAAATAAAATTTAATCTAAAAAATCTCCAACCTTTTAATTTCTCTAAGTATGACTCACAATATATAGATTAATAATCTCTTTCCTATCTATGTTCTTTAATTTTGTCTCTTTGTAGAGACTGTAGCAATCTTTACTAAATCATAATTTTATACAAGGCATTTCTTAACCTGCAAGTAATTTTGAGGTTTTCAAACAGCCGTTATATGTTGATGAAGCAGCATCAGCAATTAGAAAACGGCACAAGCAGCATCTGAATAATATCAGCAACCCCAACCCGCTATAAATCCAGAACAAGGGAGCCTCAGTGACAACTACCAGAGCAGATAAAAGCTAATCTATTCTGCTTGTCCGGTGTGGTGTAAGGCCACTAAACATCTGGGAGGAGTCAGGGAGGTGTTAGACGCTTGATATAGGTCAAAAGCCAGTAGTGCAAACTGGATGAAGTGTCAGTGGCCTTTTGGTGCACATTCCCAACACTTTCATCAGCCTCTTGGAGCCTGCAAAAGCAGATCATGTCATTGTGTTTGTGTCCAGCAGCTGGGGAGTGTGTCTTATAAAACAGAGAGTGATTGTGCAAGACACGGGCCAAGCAAGAAAGGGGATTTTGGTTTCTCCAACTTTCTCCAACCTGGGTGTGTGCATGTACATGTTTTAAAAAAAATTTAATTTCAGAGACATATTTAGGTGTAACCTGATGTTTGGTTTTTTTGGGGGAAATGAAAGAAGGAATTTTGTAGAAGTGAGAGAATTGCTGTTATAAGATAGAGGACAACATTTTATTATGTGTACACACGTCATACTTGTTAGTCAGGTCTGCTAATCTCTGAGTAGGTGGGGAAAAAGGGGGTAAGTGTGTTTTGTGTGTGGAAGTGTGTCCAACGGGCTATGAAAGGACCACTCTGGAATCCATATAAGTGAGGTCATTACTCAAGAACTGACAGCAAGGCTGCATCTGAACATTAAGGACAATTCACACTCACACACACACACATCATCATAGTTTCACAGTGTGAATTTTTATGCTTGTGCTATCCTAAAGTTGCATATGAAAGAGGAAACTAAAATCTTGTTTACCTGGTAGTTCACATTAGCTGTTTGTAATCATTATTCACTGAAAAATAATAATAATAATCCTGTTGTTCTTGTGGATGTTTCTGATTTGCAGAATACACATGGCACTGCATTAAAACATAAAACAAAATATACAATATGATCTACTTTTGTCTCATTCAAAAAAGAAATGCAACAATCATCTATCTGGCTGAAATAAAATATCATGTTGAGCATATCAGTTATGGTAATGGTCTGTCAACTTTTCATTGTAAAGTAAAAGCAAAGATTTATTGGTAAGGCACAGAAAAGACAAAACTGCCAACAATACATGTGACCAAAAAGGCATTGTGTGGCTTTTATTATTATTTAAGCATTTTTACGTGATATAGAATTGGTGGCAGAGTAAAAAAACACATTACCATTATTTTCTGGTTTTGCTGAAATATATTTGAATTTTTATGAATTCTGTAAAAAATGCTGGATTTTATTGGGATTTAAACACCAATAAATTGTTACTTGAGAAGATGGCATTAATCTAAAAGTCATGCATATTAAATGTTTCACTGTCATAATGTCTAGATTTTTACAATGAACCCCATCCATGTTTATCATTAGTTATTATTAATGTTTTATTACTTTTGCTTAGCTTGTTTCAGTTTGTGTTGAAACAGATACTGTCTTTGGAACCATATTGAGAGGACTATAAAACTCATTCAACAGGTAAAAAGCTGAATGATAAAGGTATAATGTCAACTGGTGTCAAAATGATGCTGAAAATCTATAAGGAAAACTCAAATAAGTTAATCAAGCACTTCTAGTAATTCTGTTTAGACTAAGTTTGGATATAGCAGCAGGTGATAGAGGGGCTACAACATGCTAGCTGGTGTTTCAGACACTCCTGAAATAGTTTTGACATTTCAATAAACTTTTAATCTTAGACCTCTTATTATTAGAAGCTTTTAGAAGCTTTGGGTCACAGTGCTCTTACAGATAAGCTGGTGATGATTCATTTCAAAGCTATGCCAAGGGAAAACTTGCAAATTAAAGAAGTCAGTATTTATGTTTCTTAATATTTTTATTCACACCACCTCTACAGCTCATTTGTAGAGCTCCAAACTGTTCTATAGATGTGTTTATATTTGCAATTAACTATATTTTGGAACAAGTAAACATATCTATTCCAAATTAATGCACATGGCAGCTATCTAAAATACTTTCAATTCAAAACACCTAAATGCTCAGTGTAGACAAGCTGCTCACAGAAGTATTTGTATTTTACACAAAAAAGTAGTTAAAATCATTCAGTCTTGTATTCGCTGCACAAGGAATATAAGAACGTTTTTTTGCAGTACAGTCTGTGCAACATCCATGTATGTTATATGTAGATGTGTTTACGAAATTGGAGGCATGCTGTAAAATTCAACATACAAAAAAGTTACAGCAACTCTATGATGTGAGTAAAAACAACAGGAACTTCATCCAGTCAATTGGTAATAAGTCTCCAACTTAGCCTGCAGCTGTGCTGTTTAAAAGCAACTCCATAGAAATGTCTGAGACTATCTCCCTCAAAACAGCTGCAGAAAACATAAAGAATTATGAATTCTTCTACTCATAAGGAAATATCATTTAAAGCTTTATGACTTTTCCCACGACAAGAAGCTTAATTTATCTAAAGTCGGTAAACACAACTTCTGATTTTGTTTGGGTATTTTGGAGGGAAAAAAATAGGTCTAGACTTTATTAAATAACAAAAATAAGTAGCATCAATTATAATGTAAGAAAAAAAAATCTCCTTCCTCTTTTAAATCCGTTGAGAATAAAATTATGATGGCAAGAAAGTAAACAAGATGTCCGGATGGTTAGAGGGGAAAAACAAATAAAACAACCCAAATAAGGTCACAATAAGCTCCAAAAAACAACTTGGAAATGGCAACATTTCAGACTCAATACTGTAAAGCTACGGCTATAACCAAAAGTTTACATGCATGAATAGTTGCAACAAATTTTCCAAAATATTGGATCTTGATTGTGTTCAGGGCATTTTGAATTATTGATATTGGGGCCTGTCTCTATCTCTGTCATTGCCCTGCTACTCCATAACCTTTACCTCATTCATACCATAAAATATACCGTAAAACATCTTAATAAATCAGAATATAATTGAAATTTTAATTTATTTCACTGTTTTAAGAGAATATTATCACAAGACAAAAGTATCATATTAGTGTGACCTATTTGGCCACACTAAGAAGTCGTATGTTTTTAGAAACTCAGGTAAGGCTCTTAAATTTTAAAGCATTGTACGACCTGTCAAGCATGGTGATGGGAGTATCATGCTGTGGGACTGTTTTACTGCCAGTGATACTGGTTCATTAGTCAATGGATGGCGTAATAAACAAAGATTACTTCTAAATTCTTTGACTTCACATAAATCAGCTACATTTTTGTAACTTAGAAGCAAAAGAGCGTTCCAACAAGACAAACAGATCAAAACTGGTTTTGAAATTGTTAAGGCAAGAAATGATTATTACTGGACTGATTTTGTAGTTGAGACTAATAAAAGTTGAGTTTCTGCCATCTGAAAATATTAGTGATTTTTTTATCGAAACATTAGTCGCATTGTATGTTTTAATTTAGGCCCATCAGTATAAATGGGAATAGTGTGAATTAATGAAAACTAACAACACCTTAATTTTTGTACACAAGTTTTTAGCTTTTGAAATTAACTAAAGAAGTTTCAAACATCACAGCTCAAATGCATAATTTAAGGAGCAAAATGACAGTAATTGCTCTAATCAGTGTATGTAAACCATTTATGGACATGTAATTTCATTTGACATTATTTTAACTTGGTACAGTAATGGCAGCCTGAATGCGGTATGTGAGGTAAAAGTGAACATTTATTTTCCCTCTGTCTTCTGTTTTCATCTCTTTTCAAGTGTCTTTCAGGTGTCTCCTTCATGGCCTATAAAATCTCATGTCATTTCACTCTTCTCCAGTTTTCACTGCTCTTCTACACATCACTCCCGACGTCTCCCCCTCTCTTCCTGCCTTTTGCCAGCAGTCCACACAATGTGCCCATTGTTCCCTCGGTCGTTCCCCAGAAAGCAAAGAAAAAAGGATGTCTGCAAGCACATAACTCACAAACGCTCACACAGAAGCTTTCATTCTACAACTTTCTCTTTAACAACATGCACCCAACCATCTCACACCAGCGTAGACTGTCAGACACTTGGAATGCGCCGAAAAACCCCGGACAAGGACTGGCTAGAGTTGGCACAGAGTCATGGAGCGGCTGCTGAGTCACTGCATGTCCGTGGATGATATCCTGAAAACACTTGAGCACTTCCATACATAAAGCCTGAAACTGTCATTAAATTTGACAACTTCAAATAGAACACAAAGTGACTTATTGTTGGGAAAAGGCTAGATCTATTTTAAGCACTATTGGTTTGTGAGTGGTGATGGAGCCAAAGCCATAAATAATTACCATTATGAAGTGACAAGACCTATTTTGTAGCTATGAAAAATAAAGTCCTGTTTGATCAAGTGGAATCTCACTACAGGCCATTAAATCAGAATATTGTCACCCTTCAAACACAGTAGCTCATTGGGAGCATTCCTTGGATGCATTCTGGCAAGATAAAATGTTATTCTCAATAGAAGAGGAGTTACCTTGTAGCTGCACGTAGATGAGGTTTGTTAGATTCAGTGTTGCATTGGTTTGTCCAAGGCCACAGAGTGGGTTATTAAAAAAAGAAATAAATCCTTTTAAAAATGCATAACAGTTTCATTTGGGCCATATATTCTCTCAAGTATCATCAGTTGGGGAAGTGATAACAAAACTTGCAGTTTATGGGTTATTATCAGCCAAGTAGAGTAGAGTTTAAAACGTTTTCGCTCCAGTCAGGCCCATCTGTTTCAAATGTTTGTGTCAAGCAGGCTTTAAGTCTAAAAGGCAGCCGGCGAGGGGAATATGAACTTATTCCCTGAAAAAGAAATCCAGTTTGGTTGAATATTGTGACATTTATGCAGCTTTTGACTGACAATGGTGACAAACAACAATATAAGCGTCCCCTTATTGTGTTAGCTACTAGCTGCTATTTCCAAAATATTTTTTTCCTCCCCATTTACATTACATAAATACCAGCAATCAATCACAATTACCAAATTTTTCAAATATGCATGAAAGAATCAAATGACACTCTAGGTATGTTTTTGATGAGGGAATAACATTATTGCACAATCCAAAACTCAAAAAGGTTGATTTTACATAGTTCTACTACAGGACAAAGTGTAAAAGTTTTCTGTCTTGTGAATTTCATTTGTGTAAATATAATTTACACAACAGGGAAAATAGCAAATGCCAAATAATGCCAAATAATATTAGCTAGTGACATCACCTATCAATATCTAAAAGCTTTTGGTTTGTTTTTTGAAGATTTTCTCTCAATGGTTAATGTGTACTTGTTTGCATTTAGCCTTATATTTTAACCAATATTTCATATTAGATTATGGACAAAGTACAAAAAGTGCTTACATTTGACTCTTGAGCCAGCTCTGTTTGGTCAACTTGCATGAAAAAAACTCATTCATCAGTAGAACTGAGAAATTAAACACATGAAACACCTTGCAGAAATGCACATGTTCACTGGAAAGTGTCCAGAACAACCATTTTCCAGCCACACAATACATAAGCAGAACAATACAGAGATTTTTTAGCACACTACACACTAAAACATGACATTTGTGGCAGCTAGTTTAAGCAATATAAAGGTGTGTAAGAGCAATTTTCTCCTATCTGACATTTCAGATAATTCTTTCTGTTAGTTTACAACCACAGTTCTTTTAATAAACAACTTTTACCATATGTGTCTTGTTCTACCTCAGTTTGTTGTAGGGTGTGCTCAGCCATCCTGTATTGAAATCACACTCTTTGACACAGATTCCACAGATTACATCACATGGGCCTGGATGCAATAAAGCATTGCATCAGTGATGCATCCCACAAAATGTTTGACTCAAAAGTATTCATATTCATCACTCATGCAATGTTCTAGCTTTTCAAAAGTACTACTCCTTTTCAGTAAGTAAAAAAGTGAAGTTCTGCAATAGAACTGAGATTCAAAAGGTTAAGTTTGGTAAGGCTTAGCGCTTACAAGAGGAATTTTTATGTAAAAGAGAAACATAATATTTCATGATAAGAATTGATAAGTGTGTCTAACATTCCTAAATATACACAAAAGACACAAAGCTACTTACTATTTTCAATTGCGCAACATTTAACTCAAGAGAGAAGACAATACACAATGTTAAGTTCACAAGACTTGAAAACATTCTAGCAATATCTCAGTCAACTGAACAAACCTTATTTTCACAAAAAGAGTAAAGGCTTGAGAAATCATAACCTGAGGTCCTGAGTCTAATTAAAGTACTATATTCCAGTCTATTTCTATATGTATGGCAATACTTATCTAATTTTAAGGTAGTCAAATTGCCAAAAAATAAGAAGAATTCTCCCTTTTGTGTTTTCACAAACAATAAAGTAGTCATAATCTCAAACTGTGTGATTTTGGAGTCTGGGTCTGTCACAACACGTGACTGTGTGCAGGTAGGCAGCCAGCAAACAACTAATAAAAGCTCAAAGATACCTTTTCTTAGCTGAATATCTTTTATAAATTGATTTTTGTACCTGAACTACAACAGAAGGGAAAAATATATTACCGTCTAGCTAATATACTCATCTTAATGAAATACGCAAAGTATTGTTGCAACTGAAACATAGAAAGAAAAATACATCACTAGCTGATGCACATATTTTAATGCTACACTCAATGTTTCTTTGCACAGTCAGGAGCTTTCTTTGAGAGCTAATGCAGCAGAACAATAACCCTCTAAAAACAAGTTGTTTTCACAAACATGCTCAAGCATGAAGGGGCAGCAGGGCAGTCAGTATCTCGCGGATGCACACTTCAACACATGGAAGACAAAACCATCAACATTCCAAATTGTAGATGGTCAGCTTCCTGTGCCAAAGCAACCGCTGGGAATTAAACTTTTTGGATGTCAGTTTTGTTTTTTTGTTTGTTTGTTTTTTTGTTGTTTAAAGATTAAGGAATCTGATAAAATATATCCTTATTTGCAAAAAGGTAACTTTTGATTAAATACTCAAGAATTCATTTAAAAAAAACAATGCCACAGATTCCTAATTCAAAATTGCTGAAATGCAGAAGTAAAAAAGAATAATGACCACATAATAACATAATACATATTTGTGATGTTGCTGTACTGAACGACAGTTTCCTTTTGATATATTCTGGTTCCTTTCTCATGACTGACATCAGCTGCCTTTTGTAATGTGAACCCTTCACATAAAATGTAAACATGTTGATGATGTAGAAATTGGAATAAGATAAGATAATGGATGGCTAGCAGAGAAATAATAGATTATTTTGAGGTTTATATATGTCAAACCACAAGAGCACAAGACTTGAGGCATTGAACTAAGCAGCTGATTTGGTCCAGTGCTTGTCAATATCACGCCACGCCATAGCAATTGTGCTCTTAATGCAGTAGCAATATAGTTATTTTGTCTGCATGAAATGTACTGGTTCTCTATTTGCGATTTCTATCAAGATGTGAATTTGTGTACAAAGCAATCATTACCAAAGACAATAAAAACATACATACAGTCAACCAAATAGACCAAGAAACAGTGGGCTAGCAGTCTGAACAACCACGTTTGTCCATGAAAAGTTTCATAATGTTCCAAAAGGACTTAATAACCAGCTAAGGGAAGAATATAAAGTACAGTAGCAAGTTTTGAAGAGAGCTAAAATCTAAAAACCAAATGGCAAACTGTTCCAGGAGGTTGTGTTTTCAGATTGTTTACATGCTGCTTTGTACATGACATCACCATAATCTAAAATGGAGAGGACAGTCATTTGAATAAATGTTTTGTTTTTTACTAGAAGAAGTGGAAAAGATGTGGCTTCCACAGAGAAAGTTAAGTTTCTAGTTTGACCTTGATTTAACCTTGGTTTATAATTTGTCAGTCTTCTGAAATGGACAGAAGGGTGTATAACCCAGTAATCTAGCACAGAGGAATCCCGTCATGAGTGGAGACACTTGGGAGTTTTGACAGTCATTCTCGCCAAACCACATGACTTCACCTGTAGATGCAATTTGGAGAAAGCTTGTTGTGGTCTTCTGATAGTATGCTGAAGTTGTTCAACAACTACATCTGGTGAATGAGCAGTAGAGTAGAGAACTCTGTCAGCAGCATAAAGATAAATGAATTCAGAATAGAATTTATTATATCATTAGTATACGCATTTCATTGTAGATGGAAAACGGCTGTTGTAATCTACTAAAACTAAGATGAAGTTGTTCAACAATGTCAGTATCTGGCAATTTTGCAGTATTGTAAAAGTAAGTATTCTAATGAGAATATGCATGTGGAAGTGAAACTATTTGGCATGCCTTAAATAGATTTTACTTGCAAAGGAAGCATTTTCCCTGAGTCATCCCCCTGCTCTTGAGGGAAATCTAATTTTGCAACACTGGCTCACAAATGGCACTCTTACCTGCATGAGTGCTGAAGTAATCTGGACCTCTGGCATAAGAATGGGTGGAATGCAAGTCTTTAGACAAGGGGGAGGAAAGATCAAGCTCTTCAGCAATCACAACACAGATGTTTCAATGACCTTTTTGCTTGACGAATGTCAGGGCTCATGTAGGGAAACATAAAGCAGTTGTCTGCAGGGGAGATACCACATCGTTGCAACAGGAGTTTTGCTTTGCCTCGGTAAGAAGGTCAAAAGTCAGAAGCATCAACTTCACTCTTCGAATTTTGTTTTCCTTTTAAAGCCTCGTGCAAGTTGCAGAATAACTCCCAGCTGAGCACGCATTTGTAATCCTTTCAGGTCTTCCGGTGAGAATGTTAAGGACTCGCTGCCTGTATTTCTCAATAGCAAACCAGGAAACCAAAGAGCTGCTGCGTAGTATCCTGACCCTATGTGCATTAGCCATTTAATGTTTTTTTCTCACATGTGAAATATAAGACACCTAACTGTTTACAAGGTTGTTAAAATTAACGTAAGTTAAAAAAAATATAACATTACCAAGACATGCCCTGTGAAATACTAAAAAACATGACTTATCAACTCTACCTCTCATGTTCTATTTTTATGAACCTCCACAATGGCTGAGATGGTGGTAAAGGGCTAATGCACCAGTAATTAAGACTTGTTACTGTTTTGTTGTGTACTAATCACAAACTCCAATTTATGTAACTGTTATTTTATGAGAGATACAATAAAAAGGAAAACTAATTCTGAAAAAAAAGGAAATGGATTGAGGTCATTTTTTTTCTCTAATAAAAATCTAAAAGGCATGACATGAATTTTTACAAAAACTATATGGGAAACAATTTGGTCAGTAGATGTCCAAATGGCAAAAAAAAACCAACTAACAAACATGCATTATTTATTTTCACTTCAAAAGTACTTTGTACTGGCCAATTACAGAAAAAAATCAGTAAAATACACTGTAATTTGTGCCTGTACATTCAGCAAGGTACTGTAAATGTCTGTTTAGAAACATAACTTGTCATCAATTGGCCAGTAGCATTAATTATATCTTAGGAATGTCCCAATAGGTCAAAACTGTCAAAAAGGTGACATGCTTTTTAATGTTGAAAAAGCTGAACAAATGATTCCAGAGTGACATATCCTCCCTCAAACTACAAGTATTTTAACTCAAAATGTCCTTATAGCTCACTCGCTTTAACTTCAAAACCAATGTGAGCAAATGTGGATAATTTGAGAAATAAATCATGTAACCTCTACTTAAACCAGCTTGAAAGTGACTGACCTACTTTATCAGCCAAAGTGCAAATGACCCTCACAGACGCCTGTGGCATCAAAGACCCCCTGCGGTCTTTGGCAGTGGGTGGCGGACAACAGTGTCCTCGCGTTCTCTTGTGAACAAACTAATAAACACACTCAGCTATTTGAACAAGAACTGAGATAACACTCATCAGGTTACGTCAAAAATAATGACTATAGTAGACAGCAAGCTTAAGCTGACTATACTGGGAATTCACTATGCTATGAAATTTGTTGAATGCTAACACTTATAGCTGAAACAGAGCATACATATATATTTTCTGATGTTGTCATATTCAACCTGATTTAACCTACAGAAAGCAACGTGTGAGATAAAACACACCATTTGTTGTTTGTTTTTTTGTGAGCCAAAAGATTAATTTGTTGAAAAATTAGAAAGCTGGCAACTGAGAGATCAGAAGTTACTGATGCTACTGGAAACTAACTCTTCACAATGAGGAAAACATATTTCTGTTGCATCAATGTTGAGACTCTTCAGGTTTCCAGCAAGAAAATATGGCAATTGGTTATTTTTGGAATGCATGAGCAGGCAAATTCTTAACCAAAGGTGAGACATGGTTGTAATTCACCTCACAGCTTGAAATATCAAACAATGGGATATCACAGACAAACACATTTCTTGCATCCCTCTATGTGGACTTACAGAGTTTTGCAGATGCTCCCATAGCTTTATTAATTCTGACATTTAGTCATGGATAGTTCTGAAAACATCTGCGCATTCCATGCGTGGTAATTTAAAATGATATATGACAACTGCACAACAGCAAGACAAACTCCTGCTGGGAAAACAATTGCCTGCAGATCTTTTTTTCTACAGAACTGTTTTTCTTCATCTAGCCTTTGATTTTTTGTGTTACACAAAAGTGTTCAGTCTCTTTTGTGGAAAATGCACCTTTATATTGACCTGAAATCCCATAGTTTCACAACTGTTTCTTTTTTCCTCACCAATGTGCAATCAAACTTCACCATGAAGCATAAATATCTAGCATATTTTATGCTACTGATGTTATCACAGAGGTTGATTTGGTTTACTGATCACATTTAAACTTTCTATTGGCTTCTCAGTAGCCAAGCTTTTTTTTATATATATCTTCTTCCACTCTAATGTCAGAAGAAGATCAATGATATTCACTCAACAGTGTCTTTATTGGGTTTGTTCAGTGGCTTTTAAGAAAAAATTCCCAATCAGACACGTGAATCCAACTTGGTGCATCTAGAAATAGTACAGATGATTTGCTGAAGTAAAAAAAAGGAAAAAGAAAAGATAATAAAGAGAATCAGAATTGTGAAAAAAAGGGAATAAATTTACTTTGAACATGGGTTGGTTGTTGGTGATCTGAGAAATTTAGAAACTACTTATTTACTGGGACTTTCCACACACAACCATCTCTCGGTTTTACAGAATGGTCCAAAAATGGTAAATCTGTTAACAGTTATGTTAACTAAAATACCTCATTCAAATTAGAGATCAAAGAGAATTGGGGAGATTGTTTTTTTAAAAAAAGTTTCAAATAGCCGCTTGTCACAACCGAGGTATGCAGACCACCACCTCTGAATGCACTACATGTCGTACTTGGAAGCAGATGACCGACAGCGGCCGGATACCACACGGAGTGCCACTCCTGACAGCTAAGAACAGGAAAATAAGGCTACAGTGGCACAGGCTCATCAGAACAACAGAAAAAAAATTAAAAACATTTTTTTTAATTGTATTCCACCCTGCGTTGCATCAATGGTAGAGGATGTGGTGATGTAATAGATATTTTGTTGGCACTCTGAGCCTCTTGGTACCAACAAAGCATTGTTCAAACACCACAGCCTGCATGTTTGTTGCTGCTGTCCATAATGTATCCATCACCTTTATTGAGGCATATCTGAAGGGGAAACGGGATTTTTCTTTACTAAATAAAGGGTTTCATTACTACACTAAGACTGATCTAGAAATATTTAAGAATCCCCTTTGTGAAATAGAAAGAAGCTCTAGTTATCTCTATTCTTATTCCACCCTGGCCAGCTTCCCTTGCCGGCTCATACATCTTGAGTTCTTTATCTTGACTTCAAAGAAATGTCAGTTTTAGCTGTGCTGCAATTTCAACTGACTGTAATGAAAAGCAGTTCATAAAATGGCTAAATTTCACGGCTCAGTTGGGGTTTTCTAACTCCCACAAACAGTTGACAGTATTAAAGGGGGTCCCAGCACCACAAGAAAGAGTTCAGAGATGTTTCTGGCATGGCTGTTGTGTTTCTGTGATTTTTCAGCCCACCACTAAGGGTTTCCTCTTGGCTAACCAATGCTGAATGTTGGGGGGGAAACAAAAAAAAGCAAACACATTTTTACAACTCCTGGATGGCTCGTGCATTTAGCAGAGGAGGAAACTGAGAAAATATGTTTAAAGCAAATTCCTTTCTGCACAAAAAGCAGACAGATGTCAACTTTTTTTTTAAAGTCCCAGAGCTCGTTTTTCTTTTCCTCCCTCATTCAAATCCTGTTCTACTCCCATTGGCTTGAGGAAGAGCCATGTTCTGGCGCAACAAGTCCTCAGAAAAGTGCCTCACTCGCCATGGCGCACCACATCCCATGCTAAAATAACGGTTCGCCCATCAAGTACCTGCCGGCGGCATTAAAACCCTTATCTGAGCCGCACACTGCCTCGCTGCGTCTACGTGGCAGGTATGCTTTGATTATCTAAAGATGCCTACATTATTCATGCGCGCTGTGATAAGATGCAATAGTTTCAAACGAAGAAAACAAAAATAAATAAATAAAGCCACTTTATGTAAATGTATGAGAAGTGAAGATATTGAACATTAATGCTTACAGTTTGATGATGTCCAGCGGGTTTTTTTAAGGTCGTTCAGGGATCCTAGATGTCCAAGTCAAGTTCGATTGGAAAGCCCACTCTGCATGCGCAACTCCTCTGTCAAAGCCGCAGCAAATAGGACTCCAAATCCAATAAAGAGACAGGTAAACCTTTCATTTTACGTCCAAATACCAACACAGCCCCCACACTAACGCGTCCTATCGCTGCATTAGAGTTGTTAGTATTTGTGTTACTTTTCTTGATTCCTACGCTGGTTTAGGATTTCCTCCCCCAAATGTAGTCAACTTGATGCTCTCCGCTCCGGCTCCGTGCCTCTCTGCGCTGGCGAGTCTCTCTCCTTTCCTCACTGAACGACACAGACACACGCACCCACACGCCCACACATGACACACGCACTGATACACGGAGCACGAGAAGGGTCTGCACGTGACGTAACGTACACGCACTTGCACACGGCAATAAAAGATGCCACAGCTGAGGATCGTTGCGCACCTTTATTTTATGTAATCAGTTTAACGAGTATGACACCTCTTTTCGTTTGCCTTTTTCAGGTCAACAAAAGAGAGCTTGTTGTAAATCTCTTCCAAGTTAACACAAGTGAAGACATAAGCAACAAGTGCATAGACGTTGTCAATTACGCAAAAGTCCGGCTACCAGGAGAATATCTGAGAGTCGTTCTCTTCTCCCTGCCTAATTGGAAACACATTTTGTCAGCAACTTGTAAAGAAAAAAAAAAAAAGACAGGAAGAGGACTAAGAGGGGTGGAGCGAGAAAGAGATGAAAGGCAACCATGAGACTTACACAGGGAGATTCAAAGGCATAAACTGACAAATGAACCTTTTTATTCTTATTGTTTTATAAAGTGTCTTTCAGCCTGGACTTGGTGCTGCTGTCTCTGAAGGTAAAGCTTTCACATGTGGAGATCTCAGAGTGTTTGGCAAGAGCAAGAACAGCTACAGTATGTCTGCACAATCCACACCATCTGTGAACACTTAGTGAGGTGTTAGGACTAAACCAACCAACGATTTTTGCTTGAGTATTATGAGTATCAGAGGCAATTTCACACCTGCACACACACACACACACACACACACACACACACACACATATATATATATATATATATATATATATATATATATATATAGATGACCATACTTCTTGCACAGTGGCAAATATTTAGTATGAGGTGTTGATTTGTTGCATTTTTTTCTTGACAACATGGAAATCTCTAGTCAAACCTTGTGAGAAGCTCTCTGTATTGGAAGACATTGCATTTAAATTGCTTTCATAATATTTATGTTTTCTACAGTTTCAGGCAACAAGACAGCACCTTAACAGAGAAATGGGAAATACCAAATTTGGTATTTGATGTTATATGTGACAAAGGTTTTTTTTTTTAACTCTACCTACAAACACGACTACTGTCTATATACTGGTACATACGTTTATCGTTGCTTCTCATAGGTCATTGCTGATGTTTCCTTCATAGCATTGTGTTAGCACACACCTAGTCACATCTTCTGATGGTAGGTAATTAAAGTGCATTTATTTAACAGCATCTTTCAGTCTTAAGTTTGTTGTAATAAGTAAGGATGGAGTTTGTTTTTTCTCAGGAATTTATTGAATACTGTATTATTTATTTTGTAAGTCTTCTGAGTGAGGTATAAAAGTACAGAGATCCCTTCATCTGACAGAAATGCTATTGTTAGAATCTAAATATCTCTGAACTCAGCCCAAAAATCAGTGTGACTTCAATTTGTGGCCTTCATCTTCTCTTGTATTGTTTTGTGGTTTGGCTCAAAACCTATAGAAGTTTGCATAGTGAAAATGGCAAAATCCAGCTTATGAAAAGATACAACATCACAATACATTTCACAAAACGTGAATACCAAAAATTGGATGGCATACTCTGCAAAGTCACTTGAAGTGTAGTGAAGTGCAGCCAAGGTTTGCAGAGGAATGAAAGCAACCACAAAGAAGTCAGTGATGAAGGGGCTTTCAGGAGGTGAGGCGGTGGGGGGATTTGTTTGCTTTGAGTGATTTGTAGAAATACTTCCATAACCACTGTGCTGCATTTGGGCTTGTGTTGTTACAGAAGCCCCTCTATTTCACATGAGTCTAACAGACCAAATTTAAACCATGGTGTCCCACAATGAAAGGCAAACATCTATGTGTTGGCCACAGAATAATCCCACCTACTGTGCTAGTGGAAGCCCATGCTCACATTGCTGCAGGCCTGTGTATGCTAAGCTGTGCTCCTGTACAAATGTTACTTTTTTTCTGAAATTATTGTGACCCTGCTACATCTCAGAAATACTGTGAAGCAGAACTTGACTATTAATGGCTTCTTTTAAATGAGGAATGTGGAGTTTATGTATGTATGGTAAGTGTGTTCTGGAAAATGTATAGATAATCTTTGTGAACAAAATTGAAACATTAGGACATCAAGATTTAGAACATTTTAAATTTGGTCCCTGAAAGGTACAAATAAAAAAAGGAACTTTAGACTACACAAATAAAAGTTGCATTACACATTCTATAGAAAATATAATATAAATATGAAAATTGTCTTGAAATCAAATTAATGTTTTTTTGTTTTTTTTTGCAGAATCCTAATCTCACACAGGAAGCTTGAAATTCATGCTGCAGTGTTTGCTTAGTATGAGGGAATTTCTCAAAGTTAATCACCTGATGAAATCCACTGATTACTGTCGCTAACTGATTGGGGTGGGAGTTTCTAGAAAATCTGTCACTCGATTCAGTTGGCTGGGTTTCCTAATACAGAATTTGTTTTTTACCTGTCAACATGATAAACTAAAGTTGACAAGAAAATCTTTTTTTTTTTACATTGGGATTTTGGTATAGTTTTATCAATAAAATCATCATTTGAAATCTTGTATTTACTTTGGCTATCTTTGATATTCAACGCACACAAACACAGTCATCTTCAAATTCACCTCTGGGTTTAGCTTCATCTCTGAGATTAGATGGTCCAAAGGCATAAGGAGGAGAAGCCATTTGTCTGGTGACCAGAAAACAACCTGAATCTTCAAATTCATAAAACAAAATAATTTACCACAGACTTCAGAAAGAAGAGACAAGACCACAACTCTTCCTTGACAGATTCCCGAGCGTCCTCATCTCAGCCAGTCTCTACTGGTCCCACAACACCAAGGCCTTTGTTAAGGTCCAGCAAGTGATACATTTTCTGCCTGTCCTGAGGAAAATCAATCTGAGCAAGAAGCTGCTGCTGGCCTTCTGTCATGCCTGTGCTGGGAGTGAACTAACATACCGTCTTGGTTTCTGGAACATAAGCTCTACAGCTGAGGACAGGAAGGCTTATATTACTTCCTTCCACCATTTTGAGATCTTTAAAATTAGCCACTCCCACAACGACTGCTAGTCTAGACCTAAAAGACGTCATGCTGTGTAAAATTTGATGGACACTGAGTTTTGCGTGAGGACAGCTTCAGTAATGAAGACCGTTTACATTAGATTGTGGTTAAAATAGATATCGAGGAAGCCGGGCATTCTTCTGCAGACACATGGATCAGTAGCCCCAACTGCATGTATTGTTTCTAAGGCGGCACACCCACTGACATTTGCAGCATCTGGTAACATTTATAGAGGTGTTGGTAGTAAATAAAACCACCATAATTTCAAGAATCTAAGAGAACAGTTGCACGCCTCAAAGAACAAGATTAATTTACTTGAAGAAAATGATCCCTGTTATGCCAAATAAAAGGCCAATAATACATACACCGTAGTTTGTTTGAGATGAATTGTCTATGATAGTTTTCTATGAAAAAAATCAAGTAAATTCCAAAACCTTATTTGATTCAGTTTGACTTGCTGATATAAATCTCAACATGGAAAAAAAAAATATTCCCACATAGCCTCTTTTACTCCACTAGGAGCTCTAGTGGAAATCAATTGAGATGATGTTATTGAACGACACTCTGCTATTTGTTACTCAAAACCACTGACTGCACTTAGTGACATACTGCCAATGCTGTAGATCTAGAAAAACAAAATGGCTAAAACATGTTTTTGTATTGAGAAGATACAGTTTTTTTGTCTTTAGTTCCCTATTGTAGCTCGTAATATATAGTAAGGGCCATTAGGCATTAACCCTCCGATTAAGCAGATGGTGGAAAAACAAGCCATTATGCAAGGTTCACTAAATCACCTAGTAAACACCAGGCCAGGAATAAAGACTGTTGGAAATGTAGTCCTGTTGCCTCAGCATTACAGGAACTTTGCTGTCTCTTCTTCTTGCATGTTTCTTTGTTCCTGCTTTTGAGATTGACTGGAGCTCGGCAGCTTTTTTTTTTTTTTTTTTTTGCTGAGTTATGTCTTGTTGCATCATTTTGTATTACAAAATGCTACTTTTGTGTATGGAAATTTATTCAACTATATATTTTGGGGGATTTCCAGCTTTCACTTTGTCCAAGTCTTGCAAATTTTCAGTCAAAAAACTCTTCTAAAACAATTTCCCGGTCTAGTGTAGTAGTGCAGGTGCTTTTAAGGAAAAGTGTGTTTAGCTCTTAAATCTGTAATTTTGATCTTTAATAATCCTCTGGCTTCTGAGAGGCCCAAGACAAATAAGCAATAGGCGGCTGCAACACCTTCAAAAATTAATCTTACACATGCAAACGAAGGTTTTAAAGATGTCCCTAAACAACACAAAATCCAGTGCAACCAGTTGATTTCACTGCTAAGCCTGAAAATCTCAAGTTTATTTCATCACCCAAACATAGAAAGGAAGACACAATGGCAAAACTTTTAATTTAGCAACAGGGAAGCTCATCAAAGTTAACAGGAAGATGGATGGAACTAAATATGGGACAATCCTGGAAGAAAAGCTAAAAATAACTTGGGACAGATTCAAGGTTTACCTCATAGCAGGAGAACAATATTTTGAGATGGCACAGACTTACTTTTATCACAGCAAAACATTGTTTCAAAAGCATTAACCTAGCTGGACTAAATATTAAGTCACGCCACAGTTTTCAGACTTTTCTTCTGTCAAATGAATTGTTTGTTTGCTTCACAAGTATGCACTCCTTTGCATTGGCTTATTACATAAAGTCCCAGCATAGTAAAATAGAGAGAAGTTTGTGATTATTTATATATTTTTTTAGCTCACCGTGTGTTGCTCACACAAACATAATGTCTTACAAAGGTACTCATTCTCTGTCTTGCTCTCTCTTTGTGACATTTAGCTACACACATAAGCAGTTGACATTTTCAGAGTTTAAATAAGTCTAGACCAGCGAGAGATGAAAAAAGAGACAGACTCAGAGGTTTGGAAAGAGAGTAGAATTTCTGTCTCAAAGAGCAGAGGGGGATAGTTTGGGTGAAATGGAGGGAGAAAAAAGGAGGGGTGTGGGGGTACATAAACAACTCAGGAGCAGTGGGGTGAATGACATCACAATGTAAACAAAACTGCACGCCAGAACTGAAAAAAATTGTGAATTTGAGCTATCATGTATGTGTTTGGTTATGGAAAGCAGTGGGTAATAAGTCCAAAAGAACAAAGAGCCAATGTCATCATCATTATGTCTAATGTGGTTTATGACCTCATGCTTGATTCCAAATGAAGGTTTATTGAGCAACGCACGTATCGGGAGTCCTTTATTGTCCTTCATATTTTTTGTTCTAAGCAACAGAATAAATAATTTACAGTTCTTGACGGAGAGGACTTGTGGGTAGAAGCTCTGCTCTCAAAGGACTTGGAAACAATGCAAATATGACATTAATAATTTCCTTTTGCCATAGCTTATTTTGTTGTGCCATGATTTATGTGTTGGAGGAACTTTTCCATCTTTCTGTGTTTGTCTTAGGCACTATTTTATTTTTTTTCTTCAAGATTTAGGTGGCAGCTCAAATGGCCATCAGTGGACCTACTTCTCGTGTTGTATGGAAAATTTAGATGAAGCAGTATGTTGGTGTTGTAACGGTTTTCCTTTATTGTTATTTTCATCTCCATTGTGTCACTGTGAAATAAAAAAGGCCAGCTAAAGCTGATGTGGAATGGAATCTATAAACCACGAAATGGATAAAAATTTACAAGAAAGCCCTTTTGGTTTTTCCAAGTCAAGTTTAATTTTATTGCATTACTATCAAAAACCTACCGTACCACGGCTCCCCAATGTGTTCACACCCCTATTAAAATGAAGCCTTGTAAAAATATGAAGTATTTCCCTAAAACCAAGTAAAGATGAGCCTGAAACTGTTTAGGGAGGTTGCCAAGAGTGCTATTGAGCGCTGAAGAGTTAGAATAATTTCCAACAAGTGCTAGCTGTGCTTTAAAATATGTGCTGAATTTCTACGCTAAACTGAGTGCTAATGTTCTCCGTTTTTTATCTTATAGATTTCACTACTGACTCATAGCTCATCTTTCTCTTTATACTTTATATTTTCTTGTACATGAGCACATTATATAAAAAAATAAATCAATTTTATGCCATTTTGCATTATTGTTTGGAAGATTCAGGATCTCCACTTCCATAAATGCCATTGTATAATACCATAAATGTCACATCACATGCTAAATGTTTTAAAAATAATTTCTTGCAGACATTTTCATCACCAAAACTGCTTATAATGACTGTATTATTTATTCTGATAGCAGAAAAATGACCAGCTTTATCACATGATCAATTTTCTTTTTACTTTTGTCAATCCAAAAACATAAATGTGCATATATGTGCATCTTATTCATTATTTGCATTCACAGTGAAGAACGCAAGGCCTTAACCATGTGTGAATACAGACTGCTGCACACACTTAAACACACACCCAGGCTGCTGGCATGACAGCTGTTTGTTATTGAGTCAGTAAGGTCAGTGGGGTCTGGTGTTTGTGGCTCAAACTTTCATTGTGGCTTCAGGGTCACTTCACTTTAGTGTGTGTGTAATGTTCACACACGCTTATCCATTTCCTTTTTAAATATTTCAGAATATAGCATTCCCAGCCTGTGCCTGAATTAAAACTGTGAGCTAGATTTCAATTCAATTATTTTATTTTATTTATCCTAATAGATTTTACATATGAAGCATAAAACAAGAAACTCTCTTCATGCTATCAAAATATAACATGATTACATATTTTGACAACATGAAAATATGTAATTATTGGTGTAATGTAGAGGCATATTCCTATAGATACTGATAAATCAGGACAGAAAAAACTGCAGGTTTGTTAGTTTTTGTGGCTGTTTTTCCTTTGGATCATTTCCACAGGCCGTCCGCAAACAAACTTGACAGTCCTCCCATCCATCGTTTCTGATGACATAATAAACTTTTCCCTTGTTGAATCAAACAATACTTCACTACAAAACACCAAACATAGCAACAAAACCTGCAGAATCCATCAATGCTGTGTTGTAGCAGCTGTATTTTGTTGCACAGCCGTATCTGAAGTAATACTTCAACAGTTTACTTGGTTACCACTGTGTTCGATAACGTCATCAGAGCAAGATGCTAATCATGCCAATGGGAGCGGGTTTTTTTCCTGTCTTTCTCTTATTGCAAGTCAAAGGTTCTAACATAGCCCCCACTAGAGCAGTGTGGCATGGAAAAGCCATTACAGCTGATAGAAAGGCCTTTTATTTGGAGAGCTGAGCTCAGGTTCACATCAGGAATCAATTACCTACAACTGCCGTCTTCAGAGAGCAGATGCAGACCCCTCCCCCCGCCCCACGTCTACCTTCTTCTGCATCCCTCCCCCACCTTTTCTCTGTCTCTCAGCAGTGTTCCTTCTTTTCCTTCCTGTCTTCTTCCCTATCTGTTGCCTTCTGTCCTGCTGGCTCTACATTTTTTTCAAGCAAACCCTCCTTTTTCCTTCCTGTCTCTCCCTAAAATGTGCTTTCACTCTTTTCTACTCCACCCTATCCTGCTATAGCTCACCTTACACTATGTGTTTCCCTTAATTTTTCTGTAATTTTTTTTTTTTTTTAAATGGAAGTAGTTCCAAACTTTTCCAATTTTCTCTTGTTCCACCAAACTGGACATCTTTTACACTGCTTAAGATTTCTATGTTATAACATCTAATTAGTGGTTTTTGCATGAATGTTGCTCTGAGTGAACACCTCTTTCTGGACCCCATATGTAACAAATTTTTTTTTTCTTTTTTTTTTACTAAATGTTTCATTTTTACCAAGCTTCAATTGTAAAAAATAAAAATTATTGATGGCATTCCTAACTTTTCTCTGTGTGGCAGTGCTAAATGACTAAATTAGTTCATGTAAATCTCTAATGCAAATTTCTAACTATAGTGAACTGCAGAAACTAAGCATGTCCTTCACATTGAGCTTCCACCTGCACTCCCAATAGGAGATAAAGTGTTCTTTCTGCTCAACACTTGGTCTAATGCAACTCAGCTGATTGTTTTAGTTTAACACAAACTTTCACACAACATTCTTCGCATCCCTTATGAAGGTCAACATGCTTTGTCAGAACATGGGATTGGCCACTTCTTGGAAATATTGTGAAAGCTCTTCCCGTCTGTTGATAATTTCTTTCTGTGAGGACATGTGGAGTCACAAAGTCTAAAAAACTGATTGGATCAGCCTTTTCAAGTATCATCTTAGTGATGTCCAACTAGCACATTTTGGAGGACCCAAAATTCCTAGGAAAACATCAGTTTGGGTCATAAATTCTTTTACAAGTGACACATTTAGAAGGGAATTCCCCCAAAATAGAAGGTTATGAAATACTTTTTAAAAACCAAGAAAGGACTTAACAGAATATTTTATGCCATACAAAACTAATGTGCCAAACTTCTGAGGAGAAGCTTGTTTTGCTGGAAAAGACAAATGATTTTTGCATCTTGGCATTACTGAATCAGGATAAGTACAAATTATTTTTATACTTTTGCACAAATCTTTACAAGAAATCTGAACTTAAGTTATAGTTTTAATCAATTTACTTAAAAATAAAATACTTCAAAACATCATATCGGCTCACATGTAAAGTATACAATTATGCTTCTATTTCTGGTGAAAATTCCAAGCACACAGGCTTTTAGCAGCATCACTAATGATTGACACATGACTGGAAGGCCTTGTGACCCAGACTTCACCTGCCTGGGAAAGAAAATTAGCCCCTAACTTAGCCAAAACAGGGTTTTAGCTATAAAATCAAAGGGTTTACATGTGGTCACTGTTTCAGTAAAACTGGATAGACTGCACACCAAGACACATGAAGCAGTTCTGTGGCAAAAAGCCTTGTGGTTTGGTAGCATGTGAGCAACGAGCGTACCACTCTGTGGTATAGTTGTGGCAATTCTCACACTCCACATGGTACTTACTGTTCTGTCTATGTTTCTTTTTCACTTCTTCTTTCTTTTGCTTTAATTGGCAAAGTGGCTCTATTTTCTTTTTTTCATTTGTCATTTGATGTGAACAATTCCTACCAGCTCTGATGGTGAAGACGCAGATCAAAATTTTAAACATGTATTTGTCACTTAAAATGATAATAAAAAGACTTAACAAGGAGCTTTACAATCTCCTTTGTTTAAATTTATTTCTTTAAATAATAATTTTTTTATTTAACTTTTTAATGAATATTTTCGATGAAGAGAAAAGGTTTAGGCACTGTGGTTGGATGAGGCTCTCCTCCAGTTTTCAGCCTTTCATTTCACCCTCTTCTCCTTGATTTGTGTCAGAGTAAATAAATTCAAAATAAAAACAGATCTGTGTGCTTAAAGAAACATACTGAAATACTAAAAGCACTCTATATTCCAAGTACAGACCAAGTACTATTTTATAACGTTTTCCTTCAGAAAAAAAAAGTGCTCACAAAAACACACACAAGCTTAGACAAAGAGCAGCTGTTTTACTAGCAGACGGGTGGATGTGTATCTACCTCCCATTGTGTTTATCTGCTGACTTCTGCAGTTCTCTGATAATGTGTGTCGAAAATTGGCCCTTAAAAGTGTACTTTGCAGACACTCGACTCCACGTACACTGCGCAGAAACAGCTGGAAAAAAGTAGTCACACCTCTTGAACTTTTTCACGTGTTGTAAAATTGCAACGAAAACATCATGTATTTCACTGTGACACCATTGCAAAGGACTGCAGGATTACGATATGGAAGGAAAATGGTAGAGATATTCAATTTCTCTTTTTACAAGGAAAAGCAATCTAAAAAGTGTGGCTGCTAATCTGTTTGAGGGTGTGTCCCTAGATTTTCACATTTAGAGCATGATGTTTGAACAATTTGCAAAATTGGTCAAACCCTGTCAAATTGGATTAGAGACTGGATTAAGAATATGTGTAAACATAAAGGTCAGTTTTGCCACACATGCTCAGCATGAATGATTCAAATACTATCCAAGATTTTGCTTTGTCTCCCATCAGGAGAAATGATTTTGCCTTTATGTCCCGCAAGATATGTTTCACTTGGCTGCATAGCAACATAGAAGTAGTGAGATTCTTGCTGCAAAAATAAAGTTACTCAGGGCTTGACAGGCAACACCCTGTTTATTCTATGGGAAATTTAATGAAAGACTGGATTTTTTCTCATGTTACACCACTCTTTCATCTTCTCTATTTAATTCTAGTCTGACCCTCTCTTGGATTTAAATTTTGGTTTATCCTCCACCTCTTTGCATCTTCCTACAGTACTTGTTTGCATTCTGATATACTTTTTACCAAGTCCGCCCCTGCTTCTTTGTAGTGGCTGTGGACAGGTAAATTTATGTGTCCCCTGCTGTATAGTTAATGAGATAAAGAGAGAAGTCGCAGACGGTGGAAAGACTCCAGTTTCAGCTTTGAAGTTGAACCAACCTCAGAACATCTAACCAACCCTCACAATCTGACAGAGAGCCCATTGACTTAAGTTTAGATTGTCTGCATGCATGCCAGCAAACTAAATGGAGTCAGCCTATCAAAATGCTGACAGACACAGGAAGACTTTAAGTCAATAGATGGCAGATGGCACAAAAAAGGTTTAAGGAGCCGACAGATTTAAAAGAGAAATTATGGGAGTATAAGAAGACGGAAGGAGGAGGAAGAGGAAATGATCCCAGCCCAAAGAGGTGAAAGAAACCCTTGTCTGTTTCAACAAAGTAACGTTTCAGCTCTCTTCTAATTCAGTCACTTAAGTACAAGTTTTCACTTATTCCACTTTTCCCTGTGTTTCATATTTGTTTCAGCATCACTATATACAACAAGATATTGTTGGTCTTATTCTCTAAAAGACAAATTTGACATGTTCTATGTAAGATGGCAGAATGAATTGGCCTGGCTCAAAAAATAAATATTTGATATCTGATGTCACTTCAGTTGATCAGTGAACTACAGAAATAATACCCAGCTAAACATACAGTTTAAACTGATTAACCAAGCCCTGCGATTCAGTGTTGTATTGCTTTAGATGTGTAGCATTAAGCAACGTTTAATTTAAAATGCCACCTAAATGCAATATACTGGGTGAAAAGAATATGCATAAGTCAAACTGATGCATAGAAAAGTAAACGAAATAGAACAGACTTGAGGATTCAAGAAACTTCTTACTTGTATAAGATTGCTAGATCAAACAGCCGCTGAGAGATTTTCCTTCCCTGCAGTGTTTCAGACAGGATAAAAATGCTCCAAGGCAGGCCAGTCAATTGGACTAACCTGGGTTGACTGCCAGCAGTACCTAAAATGGTATCAGAACTAATCTCACGTGCCTGAACAGAAGGCCTTCTTGCTTTTCCAAGGATTTATGAGTTTCCGGCCTTTAGGTTCTTGCTTGGGCCAACAACTTATAAGAATGCAGAAGAAGTCCAGTTATCTTCTCTTGAAGCATTGACATATGAGTACAATCTGTTTGTAGCATCCTTGATCTCTATTGTTCAAATAGATTGATTCTATAGAGACCAAGTCTGGACTAGTCAGTCTGGGGATTGCCTCAGGAGTCATGTAGTCATGTTTTTCTGTGGTATCCCAAAATTGGAAAGAATATTTACAAATAGTTCTATTATTCAGTAGGAATAAATTTTTACACACACACACATGCACACGCAGATGGGCTTTGCTGATACATCAAAGTGGTGACATTTTGCTCTTTGCTTCAATAAGAGGTCAACCCGGTCAGAACACCCACTGACAAAGTGGAGATGAGAATGTCACTCATCCTTTTGCATGCGTGTGTTTGCAAGTGTGAGGTCTTTATTAGAGAAGAGGAAGGAAGTAGGAGTATGTCTTCATGGTTCTCTGTTAAAATGAGCCTTCAATACTATCTGTAAAGTTTTCCATGAATATTGTAGCAACTGACCAATTTATTCACATTTACCCACACAGACTAAAGAGGCAAACATGGGGTTACAGTGTTGTTCCTGTCCCAACAGTCATTTCAATAAGGAATACCTTCGAGACTGTACCTTTTGTCTCGTCGTCCTTCTTTATTTTCATTGCAGCAACACTGCTCCTTTTCAGTATCTTACAACTCGGTCTTAAGAGGCTAAGCCAACAAAATGTCCATACCTCAGAGACAGCCAATCAAACTGAAAAACCTTTATACAACCTCCAGAAAGCCCAAAATATGGTTATAAATCTGTGTTCAGTCCCACTTGAGGGACACAAATGAAATGTTGTAATTTATCCTTTGGATTGTGCTAAACCACTTTAGATTCCCCGGGAACACACATCTTACTGAAAGCATCCAAGCAAGGCAAACCTTTGTCCCAGAGCAACTCATAACAAACGTAGATTTAATTAAAAAGGAAATCTGATTAGTTTAGCCGAGTTTAGGGTTTGGCTTGAAAGTCTGTTTGACCCAAACAACTCTTTTTGGCTACAACAATCGAGTTAGATAGCAGAACTGTAAATATTTACAGAAGAAAATTCATGCATCCTTCCCGGCTTAGTTCTCCGTATGCGCATTTGCTTTCTGAGAGTCCATCCAGACAGAAACCTGACTTTCCAACTAAATGTATTCATTGTACGAGCTTTCTCAGAATTGGGAAGATGGGAGTGTCACTGACTGCCTTTTAAGAAAAGAACTATGGTGTTGTACCAATATGGATTCCATAAACATAGAATTAAAGTGAACCTAACATGGATGGTCTGAATAAAATTTTATGAAGATGTGTTCACCAACTAATAGAGCGATAAAAGAATGAAGGTAGGCAATTGTATCAGAACAAATATAACAGCCATGAAAACTTATGAAGTCATCATCACAGTGGAAATGACTGAGACTGAGAAAACCCCTTATTCTACAAAAAATAAAAAATAAAAATCCAAAAAAACTGCTTTATATAAAAACTTGTTTATCAATCAACTATCCTCCCTCACTGCAAATCGAGGTCAGTAAGTAAATTTCGCAAGTTACACTCATGCAGCTGTTTTATTTTAAAGTACATTACTTCAGGCAGAGTGCTGTGTTGCTTTTGATTTAGCTATTTTATCTAACAGCAAGAAGACCACACGCACACAGCAAACCCAAGGATAATTACAGGAATACTGTTTTACAGCCTAACCCTGCTCACAGTGAGGGAGCTGCACACAGCAGGCAAACCCTGGCATATAAAACTGTCCTTTCTAAATAATATCTGCTACTAATATTGTATTGAGAAGATGGAAATGCATATAAAAAAAATCTGTCATTAATGGAGGAAGTGCTATAAGAATGATTTGCAGACAAACATGGAAAGGTTGTAAAGCATAAATTTTTTTCCAACTTATGACATTTTAAACAGTATGTACATTGTTTTTGTACAATACAAAGATAAAGGATTAACAAAATATGAATATGCAAGTTTTGTTGATATTTATTGATATGGATATTTTGTAATTAAAATCCAATACAGTCTAAAGTAAACTGTCTAAATCTTGCAATATTGTGTCCTTTCTGCATCAAAAAGGAAAAAGTCTGTACATAAATCTAAAAATATGGACAAAACTCAGAAAGTGCAATAAAAAATGGATTTGATTAAAATAACATGAGTAATCGTGTTACATGCGTAACATTATTTTCTTTGCTCCCGCTGTTTAGTTATTTGGTTGTTTTTTTCCACCCCACATTTTAGAGGATACGTCTGGTTTTCCTTTGGGATTCTCCTCAGTTGCCACTCTGGAGACACTTTTAAACGTTCAATCAGTTGCTGTGTCAGGAACTACAGGACAGGACGCCACTCATTTAGCTGAATATGCTCCACCCTCCCTTCCCCTGTTTTACTTTCCACCACCATCTGCCATGTCTCACCCAGAGCTCATCTTTCACAGAGAAGAAGTCATTTGCATGATAAGCACATCAAGGATTACATAAAAAACTTGAAATGTTTTATGTCACAGAAAGTATTGTGTTAGAGTCCAAATTCTTTTTAGGACTTAACAGTTTTTCTTTTATTATTATTTGATGTTCAATTCAAACACTTCAAAAAAAGCTTGCTCAGTATGAAGTCTGTACACATCTTTACTAGTGGTAGGACTAAGTCTGAAGGGGGTCTTGTTATTTACGCACATAAAAAATAAAATTTTCCATCATCATCTCTGCTGACTGAGCCTAAGAAATCTGAGATACATGATCTACTGTGCAACCATATTCACAGGGAAGAGAATATAGTCAGAGAAAAGGTTGTGTATGGGGTAGGCCATGAGCGAAAAACCAGGGTTTTGGAAACATGATTTCCTGTGGAAAACAGTGATGTCACGGTAATCTACTTTTCAGTCTCTCACGCACTCAAGCATGTGCAAACACACAGGCATTGTCTGTATAAATCAGCTTCTTCTAGCAAACACTCTGTTAATGTCATTAACATGGCCTTCAGCTGAGCTGTATACAGCCTTGTTTTATTGTTGGAGACTTTATTACGGTGTTTGTGGAAGAATGTTTCACAATGCAATTAATCTGAAAGTGCTTAGCCACAGAAAAATAGTCTGTTATCCAAGGAGTAGACGGTATTTTTTTTATGTTTTGACATTATTATTTGAACAAAATATGAAAAGCAGTCAGCTGAATTTTAATTATTTTTGCTTTTGTCCAATTTTCTGGAGTCTGTGGTTTTTTGGGTTTAGCAATGTACTGTTTTGGGAACTATAATGTCCAGTGGTATAGATATGAAATATACATAAATTGTTCATCACAGTCAGGATGAGTGACTGCCTCTTTATTGAGCCATAGCATATTAGTGTCACACTGAAATTATATATCTGAAGTACTTGCATGATTAATTCATAGCCTCCTCTTGCTACTTGTCAGCAATGAACCTTAGATCACTTAAATATATAAAAATTTAAGAAATAGTTACATATTAGAATATGTAATGAAACAAGCAGAGTTGTTTTCTTTTTAACTGAAATGTATGCATTTGTTAAAACGTAAATCATTTTAACATTCAAGCTAACTCATCCTATATTTGAGAAATTGCTAAGTATTTTAACAGGCAATGTACAAATGAGATTAAAAAGATTTGCAAGAAATGCAGAATAGAGTAACACAATTGATAAAATGACACAACAGAAACACCAGATGAACATGCAAATAAACATGATGTGATACAAAAATGGATTCTTATTTAGTAAATTAAACAAGTATGAAATACTTGAATAATTGACTTCAATAATCTGAATTTAAAAGCACTTAACGGAATCAGCCATTTTCCGGTCAACATTCTGCCTTTTATAAATAATCTTATAAGCATTTTATAGAAATACTTTGCTACTTGCCACAACTGTTTGAAACTGCTTTAATTTGAAGTTGAACTTGAAGATCCAATGATCCAGTGACAATTAGCAAAACACTGGAAAATAAGGTAGTTAATCGGTTAAAGAAGCACAATCGGTTCCTCCTGTGATATAGTGTGTCGTCTTTGTACCATAATGTTGGAATTGAGGCTCAAACATTTAAGTTTGGTTTTGTCAGACATTTGCTCTGACTAGATGTTTTTCTCTTACATAAAAGTTACATCATGACATCGAAAGCAATGCCATCAACAACTCTTTGATTTCTTCCACTATAGTCTCTACCAAGTCTGTCTGGCCTGTATCCTGCTCCAGTCATTTCCCCCTGCTTCTTCTTCTTCTGCTAATATCTTTATGCGGTTATTTTTTTTTACCCTTCTGTTGTTGTTGGACCAGACATTTAAATTCTCTCAACTGCCATAGTTTCATGTTACAGTCCATGACCTCGTTGTTATTTCCCGGCTGCTTGTGGTTTTCTTCCACTCTTTCATATTCTTCCTTGTTTTTGTCTCTATTATCAAACGTATCTTATCTGATTCTGCTTTTCTATGTAATTTTACATTATGTTGTTTTCTTTCAAAGTTTTTTTTCTTCATCCCTGCCCTGCTCACACTCTTTCTGGGGGCCATCTATCCACATGCTGTAACCTCAGGTGTGCTTGGTTATTCTTCTCGTCATTCTTTCCATTCTCAAAACACAAACACGTGGAATCATTTATGGAGGAAAACCTTATGATTTAACATCTCACATTGTTTCACATTGCAACTTTGAAGTTCAATACATTTAATATGAAATTTAAGCAATACAAATATCCCTTATTATTATTATATATTATATAAATATCTTGAAATCAAAATCTTGATGTGCGCCATACAAATGCCTGTGCCCACCATGTGTTAATACTTTATAGAAGGTATTTTTGACATAGTTACTGATTCAGAATTTTGGGGGGCAAAATTAAAAAATCTTGTTTTGACTAGGCCATTCATATAGTTGACTCTTCATTGACTCAATAGAATGTCGTAGTGATTTCAGCAGCACATTTGTAAAATGTTTAGAGTGGCTGATCAAAAGGAGGGAGAATGCTTCTTTGACCTGGTTAGGTGTTTTTTTCAAATTGGTGCCGCCTCCTTTGCTTCAGTTTTCTTTAATCTCTGTGCCGGCACACTACAATTTGCTTCTCTTTAATGTAGAAGCAAACTGAACCATGTCAGCCACTATGAACTTTCCTTGACATTTAACAGAAGCCAACATAAATAAGAGCACAAACTTGAGGTGTTTTTGTCTCTATATTTGAGTTCAAAACCACAATGCACAACAGAAGTCCCACAAATAGTTAATAAAAAAGAATATTGCATAATGAAATGTGAGGTGAGCATCTTGGGAGAGTAATTCCTATTCCCTCTGACTTCCACCTTATGAAAAATTTACATACAGTAACTCCTTTGTAAAAGATTGTTTTTGCGTGTGTTTATGGCTTGCACATAGCGTCCCAATATGCGACATCGACTGCCGGTGTTTGGGCACGCCGCGTGTGTGAGTGTGTGTTCAGAAGGTACAGACTATGATTGTTCTCCCTGGGTGTTAGCTTTCGGAGCAGGAAGTGCACCTTCAGGTCAGAAAGGAGGGGAGATATACCCACACTTAGTCTGCCCACATCTGTTCAAATACCAAAGGCTGTCAAAGCCTCACAGGAAATGAGAGCACATATATGCATGTGTGTGTGAATGATACAGAATAGGTTCTTTGTGAGAGCAGATTATAAAATTATTTGACCTTTCTCTGCACAACCTGTTCCCACAAAACTAAAGAAAACCAGGCATCTACATGCGGTGAAAGAAAAAAGCACACCAATGCTGAGAAAAAACATCACTGACAACTAAAGTTCGTTTGAAACTTTTCTTTAGTCTGAACACTGCTCCTTGTCTCTTGATTCTGAACTTTGCTACTATGAAACCACAGTCATTCCTTACTTGAAATAACATCTCCAAATCCATCATGGTGGGCACTGGGACCCCTCGGGGTTGTGTGCCTCGTTCACTTCAGTTCACACTGCGAACAGATGAAATGCGTGAGAAAAAAGTGTTGTAAATTAGCAAATGAAACAACAGCAGTGGTTAAAGAGATAAGGTCAAACAGTTAGAGCACTGTGCAGAGATATTAATATGATGTCTATTAAGCATAAACCAAAAGAGATGATCAATGGCAGTTCAATTCAACTGAGTTTCATTCAAAAATACTTTCTTGATCTCAAAGGAACAATAAATGTAACTCATTTTAATTCAAGACTTTTCAAACAGTTATTGTAGACATTGATGGCTGTGGGCAGGTAGTATCTTTTGTATTACAGAAGAAGCCTCTGACTGAAGACACACTGTTTTTCCTGACACTCCTATGAAGAGAACGCTCAAGGTTGTCTATAATTATCTTGATGTAAAATCCTTCTTTGTACCATCATTTCCAGATGTTCTGCAATAATCCCCAGCACAGATAATGCTGATGCTGCTACCCTCAGCAGGTGCCACTAGAAGAGATCACACACTCAACAACAAACTTATAAAAGATACGTAGCATCTTGGTGCAAGCCTTGAAGGATCTTGACTTCCTCAAAATGTACAGGCTGCTTTGTCCTTTCTTGTAGATGCTTCACTGTTGGGTCTTCAGTCCAGTCTTTTGTCCAGATGAACACAACGGTATTTATTTTTCTCTACCACCTTCACATCTCCTCCCATGATGGAAGTAGGATTTCATCTAACCCTGCACACCTTGTGTCGTTGCAGAACTGGTTCATAGAGAATGACCTATTTGTTTAAAAATAAATTCTGTTGTATGGATACTTTTACCATCCTATTGTTCTCTACAGGCTGCGTCTAGGTCACATGGCTGTCTCAAAATATTCCTTTCTGAATTATTATTATTATTATTATTATTATTATTATTATTATTATTATTATTATTATTATTATTATTATTATTATTATTATTTATCTAAGCTTAAGCATCAAAACTCAGAATCCTTTGAAAAATATTCAGAGATTTTTCAAGCAGCCACTGGGAAACTAATAATTTTATCTTATGTATTTTGTGAGAATTATGCAAACAAAAAAAGTACAATGTCAAGTTTTTTTTTGTTTGTTTGTTTTTTTTTTCACAAAAGTTACCTAAGTAAATGTAAAGTAATTAAACCTCTTGATATGCAGCATTAGTGTATTCATTTTACAGTAGAGCTGTATTTTTACTAAGATGAAGTTTTATTTATTAGGTGACTCCTGAAAGCAGCTGGTTGCCCTGTATTTGACTATGTTTATTCAAGTTACATAAAATTTGTCTGGCTTGTGTTTTATTAATTTAATTCTTTGCTCGGTGTGTTTTTGTTTTTTTTTCATAATGTTTTTGTTCAGGTCTTCAATATGCTGGACACAGATATGTGTCTGTTATGTACTTTGTATGAGTGTGTTGACTCCCAGTGAAAGTACACATTTTGAATACATTAAAGAATAAAGTAACAGTTTGCGTTTTTAATGTATTTTCATTCCCTTGTGTCGAGATCCCTTTCAAATATGAGAGTGTGGGACAGATTTTAATCGCTCAACTACCATCTACTTGCTAAAACTGAAGAAAATTCACAGAATTCTGTTAACTACGATGGAAACTGTTTCCGCATGGCGATAATCTGAAGACTTGCAACATTACACTTCTCTCTGACACAGTTCTCAAACATTCAAGCCTTTTATTGTTCCCGTCACCTTTCTGGAGGAAAGCCAAACTGACGGTTTTATTAGGTGTGATGTTGGTCATCAAACTGCAAAGAGCATGTCCGACACTGCAGGTTTCTGTGGCTTTACATGCATTCGGAACTTTGGGCCCCTTTTCACATACTTTGGGGACAACTTCAGACGTGAACTGCAAACACTGAACTGTATGGCATCTGGCATAGTTTTTCCATGCTATCTTGATAACTGTTTATAAGTAAGGACAAAAACCACACAAAACTGCACTGTTAAAAACACGTTTGACACATGGAGGTTATAGCGTGAATAAAAGCTGTCTGGCTCAAACACATCCTGTTATGTGAGGGTTAGTTCATTTGTCTAAAACCACAGGGTAAAAAGGCAAAAGAAGTGAGAAAATATTGATAATGTGACTTTTATTTAAGAAATGGGATGAAAGGATAATTATTTAACTTTAGAGAAAAGTGGCAGAAGACATCTGAAAATCTAAAAAAAAAAACCCTCAATGTTGCAAGTGAATGGCAAAAATAAATAAATAAATAAATAATGTAACCTGCAAGATTAAGCAATGGTGTAGAGCTGATTTCCTGAATGTAATGACAGCAGAGCACATGCAAGGAGGTAGGAAAAAAAATAATCCACTGGGAGAAATGGAGAAACTGAGGGGAAAAAAAACAGAATTCTGATATTTAAAAGTATAAATAAACATTCCACCAGCACCGTAGTGAAAAACAAAGGCCAGTTCCACAAATAGAAAATACATCGAAAGCTGGAACTAAATGCAGTTCCCCTCATCCAACTCAGTTCTGCCACGTTTACGGGGCAATCCATCTATTCTTGGAACAGACAAGCCCTGACGGCCTGATGGGAGCCAGAAAGAGCCAAAGCACCCGTGGTAATGGCTGACATTAACTTTGGAACAATGGAGTTCAAGTCAGAGAAAAATGGGTGGGCCGTGTTATGTTGTGTTGTGAGAAGCAATGGGTGTTCCCATCAGGGATTAAACTTCTGAGTATTGTCCTGAATAAGTTAATTGTGTTGTTAGGAAAAAAAAAAGTTGATATCAGCACAAAAGTTTCTATCTGAGATGTAGTGACGCAGAACTGACTCAAGGGAAAAAAAATCCAATTTTGAATACAAAGACTTTGTTTCTAATATTAGTGGGTTTTTTAATGGAAACTGTAATAGTGCCATGACCTCCAGTGGGAGAGGTTGCTCAGTGTTATTTCGCCATCTCAGGCATTTGTTTTACAAGTTTTGGAGAAGCTTTACAGCTCTCCTGATGACACGTTTGCATATGCCTGACATCTAGTGGCCATTTATTGATGACTAAAACTTTGATTCTGCCCATACATTCTCAAAGTACATATCAAAGATCCAAATCGGATTTCTAATTAGGATGGAAGGTCAAGTTATTATTTGCAAATTGCGGAAGGGCTGGAACCCTGGTTTTTAAGAACTTTTAATTGTATTACTTTTCAGGTCACTGCAAATAAAATGAATTCATGCATCCTCATAAAAATATTGCTTAAAGTGCAACGAAAAAAATCTAACAAAAAAATGACAGAATTAAAACACAGTCAGAGGCAATTATAATATTGTCCATATGAACCGAGAATGAAAAATGCCACTATCTGACTTCAATGAACTGCAGACAGGCTTATGACATTAATTTTCTTCTAGCTCCATGCCTCCACATTTCACTTTTCAGATTTCAGAAAGTGAGCAAATTCTATAACCTACAAAACCCTATTTAAGAATATACAGTAGTTAATGCTTAAAATGTACCAGTTTGTCAAATATCGTCCACATTTTGGGGGATTCATTCTTGAATCTCCTGTGGCAACCACTCACGGGTAGAAACACTTCCTCTCTGTGAGGCAAAGCGCTGCCTATGCCTCACAGAGAACCCTTCCCCCACCACTTTTCCAAACAAGCTCCTCCAGACTAGCAGCAGCAGCAATTAGCAAACACCTGGAGGAAGTGCACATCAGTTGTCATGCAAAATACTACTTAGTTCAACGCTCCAACGCTCTGCAGAACAGTTGTAAACAACATAATGAAGGAGCATTGTTAACTGCTAAAGAGCTTCCTAATAATGTGTTTTTTAGAAAGTTTTTTTTTAGATATATTTAGTTTTTAACACTGTGACACAGAGAAAAGTATTTAAACTGTTGAAACTTGTAAAATTAGTTCATTATAGCAGTCTAAGGATGTGTGCCGTTCAAAGGGTGAATTACACACCTGACTGACGTGACTGCAAGTGAGGTGTTGGCTCTGATTGGCCACAGCACTTCACTCTTTCTCTTCTGTTACTGCCTTTTTACTGACTCACCATCCTGGTCCAAAGATCGCTGCATTGTTTGCACTAGGCCTGAGCTGCTAGGGGCAGAAGGATTCTGGTTCTTTGCTCGCCTAACTCGTAAGGTGCTTCTATCGACCTCTGTAGCATCTCAGCAGTTGACTGCACCATCTTAAATTTTGCCAGAGGGTCAATAAAACGACTTTTCACCGTGTGGAGCCACTTTTGTGCCAGACCTTCCTTTTTGTGGCAGACACAAGCAAAGGGAGGGTGGAGACCTGAAACACTTCCTCATCTTTATTTGACCCAGTGCCCATGTGCACAGGTCTGAAAGGAAATCCATATTTCTTTCTCGAGGTAAGACAATGACTTTAATTAGTTTATAACTCTAGAAAAATATTGATGTCATATATTGTGATAAGTCATCATCCTGAATTGTTTGAGTCAGAAAATGTCTAAAACATGAGATTAGGTCTGAGTTAGAATTTGATTTTTCTGAGAAGTAGAAAGATCAAAAGAAAGTGATGAGAATTACCCTATGTCCAAGTTATAGTTATTGCTCTTTCTGTTTAACTGAAGACGATGTTAAATGTTTTATTTTCAACTGAACTGTTGCATGGTACGTGTAGGGCATTACTACTCCACCCTCCATGGTAAGAATTCAAACGTTAATTTTTCTATCGTTCTTAAAAAGAAGTAGAGCGATCAGTCACTTCCAAAACTCAGATCACAATGGCCTGTGCCATGTAATTCTAACATATTTGATGTGAACCCTTGTGCTTTTTTAGGGGTAAATAATGGAAATCTGAGCTGAAGATGGGATCAGCGCAGTCATATTTTGGCAGCTTGTGTGTAAAAGAGAAAAAGCAAGGTAAGGTCTACTTTTGTATTACATGTCAATTAAGTATTCATCACTGAGATAAGGCTTTTGACATACATAGTAAACTTCTGTCAGCTGAGATTAAAATTAGCATTTGTTTTCCTGCTGCTGCTGTAAAGCACCTTAATCCCATTGTTGCTCTCATGTTTTTCTCAGAGGAGGAGAGATATGTTCGAGCCAACGACAGACCTTCCAACCTGTCTTACAACTATGCTGTAGGTCCCCACTACTGGAATTTTATTTACACTTTTTTAACATTTAATTCAAATTTTTTAGCTGCAATGCAGATTTCTCGATTTGTCTTCATAAAATCACATCTTTTGGTGGGCTTTGCCGGTCTATTTAGAAATATAAAATCTGAAAAGTGTGGCATGTATTTCTATTCCGCCTTTAATCTGATCCCGCTTAATGGAATTCAATAGATAATGGAATAATAACCCTGGATTTCGATCTGCACACACTGGGAAAATAAGGGGAAACCTGGAAGAAAAGCTGCTAAAGATTACAAAACTTTTGAGATTGAAACAGAAGTAAATTTTTTGCATGACAAGGATCCTAAACAGCCAGAGCTGTGATGGAACAATTTAGTGTGCTCAGGTGTTTGAATGGCTCAGTCAAAGTCCAGACCTAAATCCAACTGGGAAAAAAGATATTAAGATTTTGTCTACCCAATATGACAGAGCTACATATTATTTGCAAAGACTCAAGCACATGGGTAGAAACCCACACTCAAGATTTTCTTAAAAAAAAAAAAAGTAAAAAGCACATATTCCTTGCAGTTCACAATTATCCACTGTTTTGTGTCTGTTTGCTGCGCAAAATGCCAAAAAGGTTTATGGTTGTAGCAAAATGTTAAAGGTTAGTGGGGCATGAATACTTTTGAAAAGTCCTAAGTATTCGTATACGATGATGTGCGCTGCAGGTATTTTCTGATGAACTGAATATTATGTCACTTCCTCTTTCTCAGAACAATGCCATCCGGACCTCCAAGTACAACATATTCACCTTTCTGCCTCTTAATTTGTTTGAGCAGTTCAGGAGGCTGGCTAATGCCTACTTCCTCTTCCTCCTCATCCTTCAGGTACCTTTTTCCCCTTTCTCTATCTCTGCATTTCAACATCTAACTTTATCATTAAATGCCAGTGTGCCGCTGATTACTGATAGAAATTAGTTTCTGTATTTTCAAAGAAATATTTTCTAACATAAGCATAAATTGATCATTTTGTGAGTGAAACTTTTTCCATTTCAAGTTAAATTTCACATTTTCTCTTAGTGTTTACATTCGTTGTAAATGGAGCAAAGTACTAACTGCGTTGTTTTCTGTATTCACAGTTAATCCCACAAATATCCTCTCTGTCCTGGTTTACCACAGCTCTGCCGTTAATTTTGGTGCTATCCATGACGGCAGTCAAAGACGCCAGTGATGACATAGTAAGATAAAAACATTGTTCTAACCCTAACCTGCTCAAAGCCGAAAGAACAAACATCTGAGCAAACATTTTATTTTTTTCTGCCAACTGAACAGAACAGACACAAAAGTGATCGCCAAGTGAATAACCGCATGGTGAACGTCCTCATCGATGGAGTGTGAGTCATTTTAATAGTCAAACATTAGATTACAGATGTGTTAATTATTTACAGTTTATGAGGAAGTATTTATTAAAGGGGATGTGTTCAGTACCTTTTTGAAGAATGATTTGAATTTGTTTTGCTTTTTTTTTACAGACTGAAAAGTGAAAAATGGATGAATGTTCAGGTTGGGGACATAGTTAAACTAGAGAGCAATCACTTTGTTACAGTAAGTATTGGCTTAATCAAACATGGAAAAGAGATTTAAATTTTTTTTAAAAAGTGAACCCATGTCACTCATCCTACAATACTGACTTTATTAATGTCAACTGAACTTTTATTTTAAGTTTCAATAAAAGCTTTCATAAAGACTATTGTCTTCCAGGCAGACCTCCTATTGCTGTCCAGCAGTGAACCTCTCAATCTAATCTATGTGGAAACAGCTGAGTTAGACGGGTGAGAATGGTGCAAGTTGTTTTCCTTTCATATGATTTCCCTTTAGTTGCAAACTTCTTACGCCCCATATTGGTGATCCCCAGTGAAACGAACCTGAAAGTGAAACAAGCCTTGACTCTCACAGGAGAGATGGGAGACTCCATTGAAGCTCTTTCTGCCTTCAAAGGTAAGAAATAACCCCATGTAATCATGCATTCACGATTCAAAACAAATATCAAGGCAAAAAGAAAATAATTCAATAATGGTGTACTATCATGTACTATCAGATATATCAATCTGACGTACATTTTAAAGAGAATAAAGCAAGATCAATAAAAGGAGAAATGAACTTTTTTCTTCAAGATGCAGACCAAATTATTAGGATTTTCCTGGAATTTGGTGCAATGCTAATTACATAAATGTTAGATTAGCAGCTACAAAAAACCACAAACTTCAGTTAGCACACCTGTTAAGTACAAACCCAGTGTATGGTGAGACTGGTTTTTCATGTAAACTAATAGTGAGAGTATTTATAATGGGCCTTTTTGATTTTGACCAACAACCATGTTACATAATCGAAAGACTTGCTAACTGTTGTGTGCAACATATTGCTGACACCTATGGTTTTCAGGTGAAGTGCGATGTGAGCCTCCAAACAATCGCTTAGACAAATTCAAGGGAACCTTGACCGTGAATGGACAGAATTATGGCCTGGACAATGATAAGATACTGCTGAGAGGATGCACTCTGAGGAACACAGAGTGGTGCTTCGGTCTGGTCATCTTTGGAGGTAAATCTACTGAAATGTAGCCCTCATTAACACACCTGTTTGTCCTACTATGCAAAGTTAAAATTCCTCAAGTGAAAAAGGGATTGTTGTGTAGTGTCTCATTTTGCTGAGAGATATACTTGTTTGAGCCTAGCTGTTTAAGATAAGAATCTTGGCAATCCCAATGTAGGGAAAGAAACCAAATGTCTTACTCTTCAAGTCTAAGAGATTTAAAGAGTATCTCTTCAAATCTCTTAGTATAGTATAATGCTCTAGTATAATACCAGATCATTATACTAATGCTCTGGTATAGCATTAGTGCCCACCAGAGGGCACTAATGCTATACTGGAATGCCCATGTGCTTTTGAGGAATCAATTAAGGTAAAAGCTAAGATAACAATAATTCAAGGGATGTTTTTTTTTTTCTTTTTTTATGTTTGAATACTAAATTACTAAATGTATACTAACTTGTCTTTCAATTTTGGAAATATGGAAACAAGCAAAGTCATCAAGTGCTGAGCAGATCAATCGATACATGTTTTTGACAGTTGTGTTAGAAACCAGCAATAAAAGGCAAAAAATATGGTAATTTTTATTCTATATTTAACAAAAACATAAAATTACTACCAAAAAAAAAAAGGATTGGAAGTCCTCTGCAGAACCATGTGTATGTCTGATCCTAACGGAGAATGTTCTTAGGTCCTGACACCAAGCTAATGCAAAACAGTGGAAAGACAAAATTCAAACGCACCAGCATTGATCATCTGATGAACGTGCTTGTGTTGTGTGTAAGTGTCTGCACACACAAATACACTGAAACTATTGATTTTCTGTACCTCTAAGCATTTACCCAAAACAGTTAACTAACATCACCAGAGTTTGTCTGAAATAGTCATTTATATCTTATGGATGACTTCTCAACACTTTGAAATGAAGTTAGAATGGAAATACATCCAATTATACTTCTGATTTTGTTATTGTCAAGTTGAAAGTACTTTTTTATCTTTGTGAGCTGTACATGTTTGTTTTTTGTTTTTTTTCCAATAATAAGTTTAGCAATGTGTCTATTTCACTAGATCTTTGGTTTCCTGTTTACCTTGTGCTTCATTCTGGCCATCGGCAATGCGATCTGGGAGGTGAAGGAGGGCTCTGTGTTCACTGTGTTCCTTCCACGGGAGCCGGGTGTTAATGCTGCTCTCTCCTCCTTCCTCTCCTTCTGGTCCTATGTCATTGTCCTCAACGCAGTGGTGCCCATTTCCCTCTATGTCAGGTACACTTTAAAACAGAAAGAGATTGAAGTCAAACAGAAACAAGTAGTGAATTTAGTCCTTATTTTACTTTCCCATTTCTGTGTCTGAGATTTTAACATCTGGTTGTTCATGAATGTCAGTGTGGAGGTTATCCGTCTTGGGAACAGCTTCTTTATAAACTGGGACAGGAAGATGTATTATCCCAAGAATGACACTCCTGCTCAGGCGAGGACCACCACACTCAACGAGGAGTTAGGCCAGATTAAATACATCTTTAGTGACAAGACTGGCACTCTGACACAGAACATCATGACTTTCAACAAGTGCTCCATCAATGGAAAAAACTATGGTAGGCTGTTTGAATAAACACCAAAGTCACACTGAGATTGGTTGGATGTCTGATTCTTTAACATACAGTATGTCTCTCTTATTTAGGGGAACTGTATGATTTTTCTGGACAAAGAGTTGAAATAACAGAGGCAAGTAGGCACATTCCAGTGTTTCTTCATGAATGTATTTAACAGGATCTAACAATATTGCCTAATTATACCTTTTTTTTTGTGTAGAAAACACAAAAAGTGGACTTCTCCTGGAACAAGCTGGCAGATCCGAAGTTTGACTTCCATGATTACAGTCTAGTGGAGACTGTGAGAGAGGGAAACCCTGAAGCTCAGGCCTTCTTCCGCCTGCTGGCTCTGTGCCACACCGTCATGCCTGAAGAAAAGAAAGAGGGTCAGATTATCACAGTTTTTACAAGCAGAACTACTTTTTAAAAGAAGAAATTGCATGAAGTCAATATTAAAGACATTTTAAAAGGGGTCTAAAGAGTATATACACATATAAACGTTTTTGTTTATAAATGTTCAGCCCTACTACATTAATTCCTTTAAATCTTTTTGTAACTTATCTGGTGGAATAAACTACCTGACAGTGCACCATTAAAGTGATATTTAGTGAAGAAGCCTTTAATACGATTATAATCTTTACAGAATGAGTGAAGTCAAGTATAATTTTAAAATATAGAGCTTCTCCCTCCTCAATAAGTTTCCTGTCTTGTCTTCTTACCACCTGGTAGGTGAGCTAAACTACCAGGCGCAGTCTCCTGATGAGGGCGCTCTAGTCACCGCAGCAAGGAACTTTGGATTTGTGTTTCGCTCTCGCACACCTGAGACCATCACCATCATGGAAATGGGCGAGAAAGTCACATACGAACTTCTGGCTGTTCTGGACTTTAATAACGTACGGAAGAGGATGTCAGTAATAGGTCAGAGAAAATTGTCAAATTTTTATGTACAGAAAATACATTTTCTGCATTTATCACCTCTATGTAAGATAGTATTATGTGGCGTTCAACAGATGCATTTTAAAGTCAGAAAATTATCAGTGTTTTATTACGTTTTGTCAAGTATTTTTTGTTATTTTTCTTAGTACGCAGCCCTGATGGCAAGATGACACTGTACTGCAAAGGTGCTGACACCATCATCTATGAAAGATTAGACCACTCTTGTAAAAAGTTGATGAACGTTACTACAGGACACCTAAATGTAAGCTATGCATTTTTTTTATTCTTATTTAAACTTTTTATATGTTTTGCTTCTTTTAAGTTCTTTGAATTCTATAAACAATCTAGGAATATGCAGGAGATGGGCTACGCACTCTTGTTCTGGCCTACAAGCACTTAAAGGAGAACTACATGGAGGAGTGGACACAGCGCCACCATGAGGCTAGTACAGCCCTGGAAGGACGAGAGGAGAGACTCGATCAACTTTATGAAGAAATTGAGAAAGACATGATTGTCAGTTCATCTGTAAAGTACATTGAGGACTAAAGGTTTAAATAGTTGTAATAAAAGGCTAAACCGAATTTCCATCATGGTCTCACTTCCAGCTGTTGGGAGCGACAGCTGTTGAAGACAAGCTGCAAGACGGTGTACCACAGACTATTGAGCAGCTGGCTAAAGCCGACATCAAAATCTGGGTGCTGACTGGTGATAAACAAGGTAGGAGTTGCTACATATTAAGGCTATTGTAAACAAATATTTTAGCAATCGAGTAATCTATTGATTATTGTTACGATTAATCGAGTAATCTGATTTAAAAAAAGGATAAAATAAAACATTGGTAAATCTAATATATAACAGCAGTATTATATTAATATTAACATCAGTCCAATTTTTCACATTTGAGCATCCCTAACAATAACTTTTCTGTAGTTTAGAAAAGTAACTTATAACAATAATAGCTCACTTTATAAGTTAACCTGAAGAAAAGTTATACAAAAATCTGAAATTATGTTCAATTTAATATTAAAGAGGCAGGCTCACAAATACGCTTATAAAAAAAATGTCTATACTCCAGATTTTGGTTTCTGTATTCATCTTCAGTCAATTTAATAGATTGACTCTCATCTTTCCCAGTGATGTATAGCTTTTGTGTCCATGCTAGCGACGGGATTTGATACCTGACTGCACAGAAACACATCTACCAGCTATGTACCGTCACAATGCTCTACGCCACCATTTGCTGCAACCGGGATGATATGAAATATTTTCCAGTTAGTCAGTAAAGCTATGCTCTGGCAGGAGAAAAGCTGCCGTACTCCAAGCAAACGCAGCTTAAGGATGCCGTTGCTTGGAGTCATTTTAAGGATGCTGATTGGTCCCCCGAAAAACAACGAAAACCCGTAGGCTACATTATCATGAATCAATGAAATCCTCCCAGGTCGAACTTGAAAATTGGACATTATGCTGCAAGCACTTAGCTTTGTGAGAGCGCTGTGCAACACAAATAATAACCTGGTCGGAACACGGTGCATTAAAAAAAGAAAACATAACTTAATGAACCTTCGAGGCAGGTACAATTTCCTCAAGGGATTTTAATAATCGAGGTATTCAAAAACGGTTACTCAAAAACGGTTACTACATATAACTGTAGTACTGTCCTACTACAGTTATATGTAGTAGGACTATCAGTCCTACTACATATAACTGATTACATCAAGTATTTAAGGATTTCTGAAACTTTGCTGGTATATTATGTCATAAACTACAACGGAACAAATGCTCAACACCTATAGAGTTTCCAAAGCTGAGGAATTATTCATACCACAATTACTTTCATTGTCATTCTTAAACAGAGACAGCAGAAAACATTGGTTATTCTTGCAACATGCTAAGGGAGGAGATGCAGGAGGTTTTTATTGTGGCTGCCAATACACCTGAAGGGGTCAAACAGGAGCTCCAGTAAGTCAATCCTTAACTTACTATTGCAATGAAGTGAGTGTGTAACATTAAAACAAAAATGTTGTCTTAGCCCCACTAAGCCTGTACTCCAAAAAATTGTTTGAATGATCCACTGCAAATTAAATTATTTTCATAATTAGATACCTTGTTGTTCTAAAGATAAAAACACCACAAAATACCCAAAAATTGAACTTCAACAGAATAATGTTTGCTGAGTAATTGTTTGTAAAACAAGACAACTTTTTCTAGGTGTGCCAGAAGGAAAATGTGTCCCGGATCAGCAGAGGAACCTTCGGTGACTAAAACCCGTGCAGGCCTGTTTTGGCTTCAGAAAACAGAGACGGTGCAGGATGAACAAGTTGAAGGGGATTATGCTCTGATAATAAATGGACACAGCTTGGTAGATATTCAATTTTGTTTTATTTGTCTCTAAATCTTCAAAAAGGTGTTTAAAACTATCCAAGTCAATAGTGTGTCAAACTATGTGTGATTGCCATCCTAGGTAAGTTTCTGCTTGATGATGTTGAAGGCTGAGTTGACATACACAGAAAGGATCCTGTGTACATTCCTGGGTGGTTAAGGTGGTGAAAGAAAGCGTGTTTTCCCAAATTGGCTGCATAATCCGCTGACCTGTTTGCCCTTGATGCAAACTGCACTGTATCCAGCAGGTGTCCTGTAATGTTCTTCAGATGGTTCAACACCAGTCGCTCAAATGAATTCCATGATCACAGAGGTCAGGGCAAAGGGCCTGTACTCATCTAATCCTTTAATGCTACTTGGTGACTTGGATGAAGTGTATGTTAGCAGAACATTAACCAGCTTAGACTTAGTTCACCACAGATCATGATATTAACTGGACTGCACTGTCCTAGACACACGTCATTACGGCAGATTTTTAAATCTCTTTACCTCCCTAATATTAAATCTGTATGACTGTATGTCCTTTTCCTGTTTCATCATTAGGCCTTTGCACTGGAGAAGGACTTGGAGTTAGAGTTGCTGAGAACAGCATGCATGTGTCAGACAGTTATTTGCTGCAGGGTCACTCCTCTTCAGAAAGCCCATGTTGTTGAGCTGGTCAAGAAATACAAGCAGGCCATCACTCTGGCTATTGGAGATGGAGCTAATGATGTCAGCATGATCAAGGGTAAAATTTGTATTTTCAGTTGTGCCAAAAGGCTATGGCAAATCTTATAATCTACCGGTAACATAATCGTGTTCTGTTGTCTTTCAGCTGCTCATATAGGTGTAGGAATTAGTGGTCAAGAGGGTATGCAGGCAGTTCTCTCTAGTGATTTCTCCTTTGCCCAGTTCCGTTACCTTCAACGCCTCCTGCTTGTGCACGGGCGCTGGTCGTACCTTCGCATGTGCAAGTTCCTACAATATTTCTTTTACAAAAACTTCACCTTCACATTTGTACACTTCTGGTATGCCTTCTTTTGTGGATTCTCTGCCCAGGTAAGTGAAACGTGCTGAGGTTTATCTTTAAGGTTCATGTTATTAGTATTATACATAGTATACATAGTACTGTAAAACTGCAAATATTTTAAATCTCTTTCTACAAAAAATGGACTCCAAATAAGATCTATAAAGCTAATGTTCACTAATTATTTCAATGTCTTTGTTAGACTGTGTATGATGAATGGTTCATCACTTTGTACAACTTGATCTACACATCTCTCCCAATCCTCAGCTTGGGCCTATTTGACCAGGTATACACCAAATAGAAAATAAGTAATTTCCTGAAAATTATGAGAAATTCCATGATTTATTCAAGGGTTAACATCCTTTTTTCCTCTTTTCTGCAGGATGTAAATGACCGCTGGAGTTTTGAGTATCCTCAGCTCTACTCTCCTGGCCAGCTCAACATGTACTTCAGTAAAAAGGCATTCGTGCACTGCATGTTGCACAGCTGCTACTGCTCCCTGGTCCTCTTCTTTATCCCATGGGGAGCAATTCACGATACAGTCCGAGATGACGGCAGAGATCTTGCAGACTATCAGTCATTTGCTTTGCTGGCACAAACCTGTCTGCTTGTCGTGGTGAGCATTCAGGTGAGAAAAAACAGTTCTTGTCTCGGGACATTCTAAATAATGATGATGAGAGTTGAAAGACGTGTGTCACGGAAAAGACACAGTTGTGGCCAAATCTCTTTTACACAAATGGAGGCAGTATTTATTGTCTTTTCTCTTCAATCTCAAGAACCAACTCCCTGAAAATGTGGAATGTGCAGAAATTGTTGGGTGCTTTAAATCAGGAATGAAAGCATTGTTTGCTGCAGATTTCCTGTAAATATTTTCCGTAATATCTTTGTAACCTAAGGTCAATGCAAAGTAATGTTATGTTTGTACTGAGCAAGATTTCCTTAAGTCTCAAAATCTTTGCCAACAACTGTTTAGTGAAAACTAGCATTTTTTAAATGGCCCTTGTAATGCTTAGCCTCAGAAATATTCTATGCATGTAAAAAAGGATATTTAAAAAAAGATTGAACAACTCCAATTTTAATATTTCAGCTATGTATTGACACCTATTCCTGGACAACCATGAACCAGTTTTTTGTGTGGGGTAGCTTGGCTGCCTACTTTGCTATCACGTTCACCATGTACAGCAATGGCATCTTTCTGATCTTCACCTCCATTTTCCCCTTCATTGGTGAGTACATTTAGCACAAATATAATATAACAATAGCTTCTGGTACATCTGTTTGTATATGAGAAAAAGACCTCAAGAATCTGTATGTTTTCTTTTATGACGTTCTTCATAAAAGAAGAACGTCATAAAAGAAAACATACAGATTCTTGAGGTCTTTATGATGTTCTTCATAAAAGAAGAACGTCATAAAAGACATTTTTTTATGACGTTCTTCAGCAACGGATAGTTGCTGATGACCAAATATCCATTGCTCATCAGCAATGGATATTTTCAAGACATGACAAAGAGATTTTTGAAGTTTACTAAAAGCAAACATTAGAATTAAAGTGTGTAAAAAAGTGTCATGATAGACAAGATTTCCTAACAAAATAAAATAAAAAAATCAGAACTGGTTTTAATATACATGTAGTTACAAGTAAGTATAAAACAGGAATATGGAATATTACTTGTACTTTAAATATCTGATTACTCTTTGCTCCATTACTTTGTCATCCTTACAATATAATGCAAAAGTTATGATTTATGGACACTAAATATAAAAGCAGCCGCTGTGTATGCAAAATTATTATTCATTTGGTTGGAATTTGCAAGCTTTAACCTTTAGTTTTGCAGCACCTTCAACCACTCTACCACTTCACAACTAGTGATGTGCGGATTAATACTGAAATATTGATACTTCCTATGCCAAACCTTTCGATCAATTCTTATCAATTTTCAAGTCCAAGTTGAATATATCCAATACTTAAGTCATTTAAAATAACGTATCTTAACAAGAGTACATCAGAAAGTAACAAAATTATTGAGATCTTGCCTAAATGAGAAAGGGTTGATTGGAACTACTTTTTTTCTGCCTGGTAAGTTTGTAATGCTTAAGGACATATGTTCTTTTTTATTTTTTTGTCTTGGCTTTTCTTTCATTGAGTTTAGGAACCGTAAGGAATTCCTTAAATCAGCCAAATGTCTGGTTGACCATATTCCTGACTTCCCTTCTCTGTGTGCTGCCTGTGCTGGCCCTGCGCTTCATCCTCATACAGATTCGTCCAACTATCAATGACAAGGTGAAAAAAACACCTGAGACTGAATATTGTTTATGCCAGTGTTTCCCAACTCTGGTCCTCAAGGCACACTACCCTGCATGTTTTGGGCATTTCTTTGCTTCAGTCCAGCTGATTTCAATTGATGTCTGATTAACAGGCGTTTGTTGAACTGCAATCAGTTGAATCAGGCACATTAAAGCAGGGAAACCTCTAAAACATGTAGGACAGTGAGCCTAGAGGACCAGGGTTGGGAAACACTGGTTTATGCATTCTGTGGTTATGAATACAGCCTAATGAGCCACAACAAACCAAGGAAAGGTTGTGTTTTTACAGAAAGTTGTATTACTTTTTATTTACTTTTTATTCTTCTACAGGTGAGATATAAGACTCAAGTGGAAGCGCCGCCAGCACCTGCTCCTCGCCGTCCAATGAGGCGTGTCAGCACCCGCCGATCAGGCTACGCCTTCTCCCATTCTCAAGGCTACGGTGCTTTGGTCACTTCAGAAAGATTCCTGTTTAAGCGACCCATGAAAAGACTTCTTGCCTTTTCTGTCCAAACAGACACGAATCAGCCTAAGCTCTTCCGTCCAATTCCAGAGGACCAAGGGGGGTCACAGAGCTCCCAGAATTAGAAAAAATCATGTAGGGACTAACATCTTGCAGAAAACTGATACTAATAGCATTTATGTAACAAACACTGGCTGTACAGAGTACATTGGTTGGAACACTTTACACTTAATGTTTCTTTTTCAATGAATGGCATCACTGTGAAAACCTAATGCCTTAAGTGTTAGCTCTGGTATGGTTTGTTTTTACTGGTTTAACTTCCATTTCCTGTAGAGGTCATCACTACTAACTTTTTTAAAAACATACCAGACACTTTAAAAAAAGCATTTCTTGTTCCTAATAATACTTGAGATACAACTGTGTGTTAATGTTTTGTATTTTTATTTTGTTTATTCTAATCTAATACTGTTAAAGAAGTTGTAGTATGACCATGTAGAACAGTGATTGTGTTTCTAAAGTACAGACAGGGGGCAGTATTGTCTTTTCAACTCAATTTTAAGCCTATTGCATTGGAATGTAGATGAACTAAAGTTTAATTTTCATGCTGTTAAAATAATACCTCCAACAGACTGAATGTCATTCTTCTAATTTAATGTATGTTCAATCTTTTTTTCATCATAAATCTTTGTTTCATACAGAAACCAATATGTTGCCACTTTTACTGACTCATTTTCTATTGAATTATAAAACATGATCACATTTACTACAAGTTTTATCTGAAGCTTATACATGAACATTTGTTTTCTTCTTCTTCCACAAAATCGATTCTGTTTTCTCCATTGATGTAGGCTGACTGATGAAAGCACTGCAAATTTGTTTGGTTATCATAAAGATTTATAAACAAGATATTGTTTGGAAAACCAATACACATAGCTCTGCCAAGCTTTGTTGCATACTGCATGCAGCTCACAAGCTCTCTTCCCTGTTCTTTCTCCTCCTCTCCCACTCACTCTGTTCCCTCCATCTCCTCCCACATATCCTTACTGCACTGTGCATTTGCAGAGCCGCTCATAACTCCATTCAGCCCACAACTGCAGTGTCCTCTAAGCCAGTAAGTGATGACCTCACTGGTGGAAGCTGTCCCGCTATGGCACACATCCAGAAGAGCTTTCATTTTGCTCGCAGCTTCACCAGAGCAGATGGTGTAGATCACACTTTGTGGCGCTGTGCAGACATGCATAATGAAGAGACACAGCGAGGTCTTGGTTGGCAGACAAAAGACACCAGCATCAAGGTTTATATGTCGTCTAGCAATAAAAACACTGGCTTAAATACAAAAATTTTAAATGTTTTTTTGAATTTATATAACATTTTTTTCCCACTTATCTTAAGCCCCACTCATTACTCCTTCCCATATGGTCATGTAGCACTGTCAGCAGGCTTGACTGTCTCCAGTGAAGGTCACTGTGTGATCCCCCAGAATGAAATAGGAATGAGAACTGGCATGTTGTATTAATAGCCTCCACGTGTAGCACTTCCCTAACGATGACATGAATTACAACAGCGATCTTCTTCATTTTTCCAAAGGAAGCATTGTCAAAATAGCAAATAAAATATAATTTTATGGGTTTTACTATCCTATTGTAACCTGGAAGAAAAGTGTTCATGTCTCTTAACACACCACCATACAGCTTCAGAAAGTAGGATAGATAGAAACACTGAAAGAGACTTGAGTTTCAACAGCAGTTTTTTTTGGAAAACCAAAGGCAACATACTGCAATGACAAAGTAAAGTCCAAATGAACATGAGTACTCATAGTATACATGGAGTCTCTCTGATAGTATTACACAATCCGTCCAGGTCAAAGATCAAGAGAAAAGCAGCAGCCTGGTATTTACTGAGTGTAAGAAGATACAGTGCTCTTATTTATAAGAGAAAGAGAATTTCACACATAGCAGCAGTCCAAGCTGGACTGATACATTATAGCCTCACTAGAAGAGGGAGCTGCTCTGAGGAAACAATATTAGACTCTGAAAACATAGAGGGGGCATTCATATTCAAAGTTTATGCCAAATGGGTTTTTTTCTCATTTATTATTTTTCTATAGTAAAAGCAGACCAATGAAAAGATAAGAACTGATAATTCTCATAATAAAATTAAATATTTTGTTGAGTTAACCTGACAAAGGAGAGAGAGGGTGAATCAGTCATCTGTGGACGAAACTTGGGAAAAAAAAATATTGTTCTGATATATATGCTTGTACTTTGTGTTAAATCAACTTTGGCAAATTTTGCACAGTGCAGGACACATCACTGCCACACATCAACTTGAACCAACCAATATGGTCTCTCTGTTACAATGATTGTCATTGTAAAGGTGGAAAAACATTACGACGGTTTGGAAAACTCAGATTTGTTTGATCAAGAATATGTGGATGGCCAGTAAGGCAGGTTTTCAAGCCATGCACCTTAAAATCGATGAACATAGTACTCCAATAAGTTTGGGAGTTGAGTTTAGTCATGGACTGTGAAACAAATAATTTAAGACAGCCTTGATTGGTAATCTTGGGATGATATTGGAAGATTCCTGCTAGTAAATAACTGGATCTGTTAAGGGAAGACAAAGGTGACTAGTAAATACCAACATAGACAAATTGTGCATCAGGTCTACATTGATACAATTTTGGATAAAATTTGAGAAAACAGTTTCTCATCTTACTGAATGCATTAGTAAAATATTCCAGATTTTTCTAAAATTTTTCAAAAAGCAGTATTGCTGAATTTACATTCGATTTGATCAAAGCTAACTGAATCAGTTCTGCTTTTTTCTCATCCACAAGCATTCACATTTTATTAGATGCCATTTGGAGGATTCCCTTTCACAATAATTGTAAATCAGTCTCAAATAGCTGCATTTGCATGTGATGCACTATTTATGCTCCAGGGCACATGGATACCGATGACAGGGGCGCACGACAGCTGAAAAATCATTTTAAGGTGTTGATTTGAGGGCTTTTTTCCCTCTTATAAGTCTAAATCTGGATGTAAAAAGAAGAAAAAAAAGGGAGAAGGGAAAACTCCTTTATTAACTGCTCTGAGATTAACCAATGAATTGATAAAGGCCTAAGAAGTCTGTATGACAGAAGAGATGTATAAATATAGCTGAGAGAAAGTGAATACAAATGTCAACTGTAATCCTTTCACAATTTACCATTAGCTGTGGAAAGACAACCCAACCACCTGCCACATTAGCACCAGCCAGGGGTCAGTGGGGGGATTGATCCTCATACAAAATCACCATTCATGTCGAAGAGTTGTTTGTTTTTTTTTGTACTTGCATTGAGGTCTTGTCACTTGTGACATTTCATTCATTTGTACTTTTCATTAGTCAGGACTTTAAAAAAAAACTTCAAAGCTAATCTTTTAAGCATACATTTTCAATTGATTTTATCACTTCTTATTATAAAGCATGTTTTATAGAAGTGATAAAACATGCCGCAAAGGCTCCTTCAGTCTTTTCTTCCAATTAGCATGTAAGTTTGTATAATTTCAAATCCTGGGGTTAAATTTTGATTTTTGTTTTGCACAGAGCCATCCCCTTTAGTCGTTTTTAAATTTACATTATCTACCTTTGTCATTTCTATTGAAGCACTCTAAAGTGAATGCCTCTAAAAGAAGTCTAGATAAATAAAGCATGAAACCCAAATGACCAGAAGAATCAGGTGACTTCCAGCCAGGCCATGTCCTCATTTGAAATGAGGTCAAAAGATTCTGAGGCCTTGTTTGGCTGAGAGTTGCACAATATTGATCCGTCTGACACTCAGTGCTTAGAGGGGGAGCTCCCTTTGGACCTAGGAGACTTCCAAATGTGAACCACTAAAAATATCACATTTCACAGACTGAACACATGTTGACACCACACAAATTGCAGGCCCTTTATAAAAGGACTGTTTTTCCTCCCATCCCCTCATCGAACAGTGTAGCTTTGAAACACTTTGAAAGGCTTTTGTTTGAAATTATTGTGCATGAGTTCCCAATTAGTTTGCCAGAAAACTAAAAATAGAAACTTTTCACTTTTGGGTTACTTAAAATTCAGTAGTTTTGTACCCATTAACATGGAATTCTATCATGCATCCAGCTCTAAAACCAACTACATAAGTACTCAAAGCAACCCAGTTAGCGATTGTGAACTAGAAAAAGCACTTCCACCCCCCCGATGGTTACCTTTGGCATGCAGAAGATTTGAGCAGTACATGAAAATATCTGCCAATTATGGTCTCTCCCTTCATGAGCCTTTTCCAAGCCAGCTGGACTCAAAACAAGGACAGAACCATGTCCCTTGGTTTGAACAACATTGGCTGAGGTTATTTTAGTGAGTCAGCTCACAATGTTTGTTTGGGGTTGCGTTAGTCCATTTCAACTTTGGTTAATAATTTTCTGTTCTTCAAATGCATCAGCTCATGTTAGCACTTTAGTAGCTTTGCATTAGGGATCACATATCCCACCTATCAAGTAGTGTAAAGATTAAAACCAGAGTTCATTTGGTGACCATGGTCAGCTTAATGAGTCACATATTTCTAAAGCTGCTTAAGTAATGCAAGTATTGACACCTAAAATTTAACTCTCCCAGTCAAGTTTCAGTGACAACATGCACATTTGAAAAGATTAGTTTATTTAAGTTTAATTACATTCAACATATTCAAAGACAAGGACAAATGTTAACAGCAATTCAATAAAGTTGTAATGACAAAACAATTATTTTTTTTTTTTAAAGGCACAGCTGCAGAACAGGGGGATATATGTACATGCACAAGATCCCATTAAATAAAAGCAGCAGTTGCACCTCCACAGTTCAGTGGTAAACACATTGTACCTGATTTAACACCTGTCACAGCATATAGAACAATTATTGCTTTGATTACTGCTGTAATAAAAGTGAACTATGTGCATTTCTCACAGTAAGTATTGACGCAGCATGTAGAACACAGAATGAAGCTAAACACTTGCAAGACACTTTTTAAAAAAGAACCGTTTGCATAATTGTAGATATTGCCACAGCAGAGACTTTGTAGTACATGTTACCAGTTCAAACAGAAACCTCCATTCTCAATGTACAGAATTCTAAGATATTCCATTGGTAGGGTGTGTAGAGATATTCCTTTTAACACTGATGGGCCAAGTCTGGTTGAAAAACCGAAAATGTACAATTATAAAAAAAACAACAAGAAAAAGTGTATATAAAGTCAAGATTATGGAAATTTGATCATACATCTATAAAATTACCCCTATTGGTAGAAGTGTAGTCTAAGACAACTCAAACAAATGTTGAAAGTTTTAAAAACTATTGTGAGTGTAATTGATGGAGCCCTAAAATACACCAACTAAACGTTTGAAATAATGTTTACAAGCAAGCCAGATAATTCTTTCAACCAGATCTGGCCCAGTTGTCAGGAAATGTTACCCAAAAACCAATGCTTGATGGAAGTTAAAAATCAATGAGTAAATGAATCATTAACCTGGTCCAGTCCATAAGCTCATTGACCCTTCTAGCCTCAGTGTTTGTGTCTTCAGTTTTTGCCTTAACACCTTTTACAAGAAACCCCAGCATTTGTGCACAAGCAGTGTCTCTCTGTTGCCTGTATCCAAGAAGCGATTGCCACACTCCTCCCAGCGGCACACTTCTCCCCTCTCCACTATTACAAACTTCCACTCCACATGACTCTCTGCAGGCAGGCTGACCACAGTACCCCAAAACCCATCTTTCACCTTTTCTAGGAGAACAAAATCCTTCCAGTTCCCCAACTCCAAATGGTTTCCTGTGATAGCCACCTTCTGATATGGAGAGTGCGTGAGATAGTGGATCTGGAAGGTCACGCTGACATTTTGGGGCATAGGCTGAACTGCCAGCACCCTCTTGCTAGTTTCTGTGGCTTCGTCAGAAAGGGGAACTGTGTCGTCTTCTTCACACTCATTGACAGGTGGAACATCTGCATATGTGCAAGCAGCATTTACAGAAGAGGAAGCTTGGAAATTTTCTATAGACACTGGATTGATTTGTGGACTGGAAGGCTTCATCCAAGGTAGGACTTGATCAGTACCATCTGTGATCCACTCATTGTTGTCCATAGTTGCCTCCATGATATTAATTTCTGTGGTTTTGTCCTCTTCCTTACCTTCTACGACAATCTTTGTGCCCATCTTTCCCAGGTCTTCACTCAAGCAGAAATCAGTGGTTGCTTCTTTTGCAGGTTTCCCAACCATTGTGTTGAAACTTTCAATCTTAATGCACATCTCACTGACTGTACAAGAGTCATCATTGGCTTCATCAGTGATCTTGATGTGGGGTTGTGAATCATTTGAAGATTCAGGTATTGCATCTGGTGGTTCTTTGATGACAGCATACGACTCAGCCATTGTAGTTTGAAGTTCAGCCTGATCCTCAGACTGTAGAGGAACACCCAAAGCCACTGGCAACAAGATTTCAGAGATTAAGGGATTCTCAACATCAGGCAAATCAGGGCTGACAGCCATGCTCGAAATCCCGCTCTCTACTCCAACATCAGGAGAGCACCAAGTTAAGTTGCATGGGTTTTCATAAAACAGTTGGACTTCATCAGACAGAGGTTCCACAGTCTCAGCCATGACTGGGGCAGGATCATTAGGGACCTCAAGAAGATCTGCATTTTGCATTTGTTCACCTTCTTGATCTTGGAAGGAAGGGTCATCTGGACAAGACATTTCTGTTAACACAAGTGCAGCAGAACTGACATTACCAACAACTGCATCAGGTGAAGACAGAATTTTCACATTTTCTTTAGAAACCAGGATATTATTTATAGTTTCATCAACTTCACCGTGAGGGTATGCAAGACCACAGAGGGTATCAATTGTTGCTTTAGCCAATTCAGAAGAAACATCTTTCATTTTGTCTTCTGGCTGTAGACCAACTAGTGGCAGGGCTTGATATTCATGATTAATAGTTTCTGGCTCAACAGACAAACATGATAGGACAGGACTGAACACAACAGCAGTTTCCTGTGGTTCACTAAATGAAGCCGTCTTAACATCCTCAACATTCTTACTGCAGGTGGAATAATCTTGTTCGTGTTTCAGTTCTTTGCTAGATGGTAGCACAGCACAGCTAACTGACAAGTCTACAAGATTGTTTTCAGTCACATCACTATTTGGACTCTGTTCAGAAGAGGCACAATCAATGGCTGGACTTGTGATAGTCATATGTTGGTCATTGATGGGCTTCTGCAGTGCCAGATTTTCAAAGTCTTCACAGGCAGGGTGTGGTTTATTTAAGTTAGCAATGTCAAGTACTGAAATTTCATCTTCATTTTTGGTAGAGAGGGACTTATCCATGTGTATGGAAGGCTCTTCAAAGTAACCCCCTGCCTTGATTGAATCTGAGGTGGCCTGATTTAGTTTAAAGTTTCCATTTAAACTCACTGAAGCATTTTCTTCATGGCAGATTGGACTGTTCAAAGCACACAGATTTTCTTCATCCTTACAGGGAATTTCAGTTGACACATCTTCCACAGTCACCACCTCCTTCTGTGATTTTTGTCCCTAAACAGCAAAAATTTACACCCAATTAGTTACAGACTAAGTATACTACAGAGCACAATTGGTCTCCCACCAACATCAGCCCATGACAATTGTCTAAATTTGGTACTCACCTTTTCTTCATTTGCAAGACTCTCGCAAACCACTACAGGCTCCAAGGAATCACTATATTTTCCCTCTGCATCATTTGGCCTTTCAACAAGATTATGTTTGTAGCCTTCATCTTCCACATTCAATTTCCTCACTTCACAAGTGTCATCTTGCACACTCTTGATGGTCTCCTCCATATCTGTTTGTGTAATACTGGAAGTGTCCTCCACATGCGAGGCAGTCTGCAGTTTCTCTGGTTCCACTATGATTGGCGGACTAGAAGACTGAGGACTTTCCTCAGCGGTGGCACAGCGATTCTTCAGTTTATGCCGACTTCGAATTACAGCTCCATCCCTCGCATTTAAAACCTCCTCAATCGCATCTAGAAGATAAAATAGAACCCATTTTAACTTCAACAGATGTTTAGGTTGCAATCTTGAGACTACAACTTCGCATGTGGTGACTGTTTGGACTTCAATTTAACCCATATATTCAACTCAATCTACATCAAAAGTTCTCCAGTTTCAGATTTGTGACAATGTAAAGTTTCTAGAAGAATAAAGTTGAGCATGAAGTTTAAAATATTACCAAATCCTAATTATGATGCAAAAAAATTCATTTAAAACTTGAGCAAATGTATTTATTTAAAAAAAGTTATTTGCTACTTTAACAAATGGGGGTAAATTACATCATTTATTTTCCATGTATTTATAAAAATCGGTACTCAATTTGATTAAAACTGCAAGTTTATGAAATATTGCCATTACCCAACTTTTAACATCTTTAGCAAATATCTGCACAAATATGATGGAAGGGCATCAAAAGTGAGGAAAAACTTTTTTTTTTTTTTGGGAAGCAAATGGTGACTTCAGTTTCTTTTCAGGAATGACAAATTAGGTCTACATTAAAGAAAGAAATTGCAATGTTAGGATACTTTTTAATCATATTGGGTCCTTTTGACAAAATATTTGACCCAGTCTGTTCAATATGCAAATGTTATTTGCCCAGCTTTGAAATAGATAATCTGCAAGTTGCACAAGTCTTTTTAAAACTTAATGTTTCCCTTTGCATTCAAGACCACAAAATAAATGGATTAAAATCAAAAAGTGAGCCACGGTTTGCTTCAATTGATTGCCAAGAGAAGACTCTGTATGCCATTTGTCCTGGGGTGGGTTTTCACGTGATTGCATAATTCGGTTGTTAAATATTTGCTGAGCAACAAGAAATATTGGCTAAAAATATTCCATATTGACTTGAAAAGTTAATATGAAAGTTACTAGTAGTAAATCACAGGAGTTATAATCAAAAGTCAAAGTTATTTTTACAAAAAAACTTTAAAACCAAAAATCAATTCTGGATGGATGGTTTAATAAATTTAGCATCAATGGTTGCAACTTTGACAGAGGCATAATCTTAATTGCACTACAGCGTTTGTCAAATGAATTTCTTTTAAAAAGAGGTTAAATCTACAACAGCTTAACTACTTTAAATAGTTGTTATCCATTTCGTTTTCCTTAAGCATTTCAAATGCACATCTTCAGGGAGGAAGTGGATAACTTCACGTACAAGGAGACCAAAGGAGAAGCCCAAATTATGTTCGTGCCAACTCACAAGAGTACAGGGAGAAAAAATAAATAAATATAATGTTTGCCGTGGATTATCAGTCAGTTAAAATTAGTAGTTAATACTATGAGGACGTGGAAATTAAGAACCTTTTCACCACTTCCATCACGCTCAGAGACAGGCGAGGTAGTTTTAGGGTATAAATGACTCGTGTAGTTCAAAAGAAATTTAAGCAAAAACCTAGAATATTTTTTGCTACCTTTTAAAGGCAACAGTCCCCCCCTTCCACCAGTGACTCTACCTGTTGACTCCACACGGCTGCGTGTCTCATGCTCTGGACTCGGCTCCTTCTCTGGCTGCACCGCGTCTCTCGGCGCTCCCTGGCTGCTGCCGCCGCCGCCGCTCACGTCTCCGGCTCCGGATCCAGCCTCGGCCTTCCTCCGCTTCCCCTTCACGCTCCGGTAGATAATGAACCCTGCCACTACTGATACCATGGCAATCACAGCCACGGCCACGGCGGGTCCGTGGCGCCCGATCATGCAGAACAGCGAAGCCAGGTCAATGTGTTTCTCCATCGGCTTGTTATTTTTCAGCTGCATAACAGTGGTGGACTAAACCCCGAGTCCCGTTTAGACGCGTGTGAATGCCTCCTGCAGCACACCACCGTGGATCCCGGCTCCTGTCCGCCCCAGCAGTCAGTGAATGGAAAGCTCCTAATTGCTCCTAAAAAGCTGTGAGTGGCTGCAGGTGCGATCAGCTCATTGGCTGAACTTAGTCACGGGGAACTGGTTTCATTGATGAAATGAGGGACGAGCTGCCGTTTAGGAAACCTCCACTGTCTGCTAATTGTGTCCCGTTGATTATTGCATTAATTTTCATCTAAAATAAGACTTCTTTTGAACTTGATGTACAATTTATTCTGATGTTATCAGTTCATATCTAATTTTACTACAGGTGACGTCATGTTTTTTAGAAAAGAAATCTAAAAACAGACAGCAGAGCAGAGGAAGAAATATTATAATCTCTTTTTGTTGCTGTTTTTATTAGACCTTCTATAGTTGTCCAAATATTATGTGTTTGATAAAAAAAAACTAACCAATTGCAAATTTGGCAAGAGTAAATGATGAATAATGACTATTTAAATTTTTACTGCGTGTCTGTTGATATCAACAGTCACATAAAGACGTTTAGGTCTGGAAGAGTGATATCATCGTCCCAGTCAAACAGCTCCACCCACTGGAGATATGTAGTAATTACCAGAAACTTCCTGAAGCCTCTGGAGGGCCTCCTGTTAACAAAGAGTAGCCTTTACTACGTTAGAGAATAATGATGATCCTTAAATAAACAAACAAAAAAATGATTTACGTGAAAAAAGTGGAATTTAACACTGCAAACACTTTATTTTTAGAAGATTTTATGAATCATATTAAACAGTTTTATTTCTGGATTACTTTATTTTTATATAGTCCTCACATGTATGTTGTTAAAATAATTTTAAACTTTCCATTTTTTACAATACTAACCTAAAACATAATAATAAAAAAACCCGACCAAGATTCAATCATACATGGCATTAATCCTAATTTTGACAAAGTATTTTCTTAAATGAAAAAAGTAGAAAGTCAACATTGAAAAACAAGAAAACTTGTTATTGGCACATCAACATGTATGTGAGTTCATGTTTTCAGGTTTGTTCTATGATCTGTTCTGAGTCTCTGCTCTACTGTCTTCTGCCTGTGAACACACACTCTGCTGTGGTTGCTCCTCTGAGCTCCTCTTGATAGTCAGCTCTCTCTCCAT